>JAEOAE010004318.1:0-12532 GCA_036365155.1 Meriones psammophilus
GCTGAGCAATACTACCATAACTCGTTTCTTTTTATCATCGTTGACCGTTAACTGCTACTCTCACGTAATAGTATCAGCAATATAATCTATCTTCATTTGTTGTCTTTATGAAACAACTTAATCTCAACTCTTGAAACTTTCAGTTCAGCCTCTGGAGAGATTGAACTACAGCAATGCATTGTATACAACATTTGGCCATCACCGGCCCCCAGGCAGCAGTGCTCAGACAGTGTGTTGTGTGTGGTTTGAAATGGCCTGCATGAGCTTTAATGGGCTGATGACAACAAGAAGAATGACATTATTAATTGTAACGCTGCTTTGAAGGCAGTGACTGGCAGTAGCAGTGAGCTGATGCTAGCCACCCGGTGTGTTTTTGACTCTTCTGCTGCCAACGGGTAGATATGGCTGCAGCTCATCTCCTGCTGCTGCAGCCTCCCACCGTGATAACATTTAGTGCTAAGCGGGAGCGGACTATTGGCACTCCACAGGCAAGGTATTTTTATTGGAAGGTATTATTTATGCAGAAGAAGATCGTAACTCCTAATAACAAAGCTAATTGAATCTACCGATGATAACTATAGCGAACTTAATATGTTACTACTGTAAGTTGCCTTGATATGGTGTCAGCTTGACCAAATGAGCCGCTAGACGTATTGATAAATCACCTGGCTCTCGGGCTCTGGCCACCATCGACGACCTCTGTTCTAATTTGTCTGAGAAAGTGAGTCATACATTGTTTGCTCATGTTACTTGTTTTTTTGCAACGTGCAGGTTTCATTCTGTAACGACTATGTTATCGAGCCCTGGCACCAGGCTCAGGTTAACAACTTATTTGTGTGCAGCTGTAATGCGTGACGTCATCCATCCATTCTTTTGTATGTCGGGCATCCATTGATGAACTTTGGGCTGCTCCCCCCTTTCGTAACAGATGGTATCTCGGTGTATTGGTCTCTCTAAAAAACAACTTTGGGTGGCTTTGTTTTATACTACGGAGAAGAAGTAGCTGTTTAATTTAAAAGTGTGTTCTTTAAATGAATTTTACCAATAAGAGGCTCGCCTCTTTAACTCAAGCCTTGACTGCTCCTCTAGTAAGAAAAAATACCATCTCCTATACGTTTTAAACAAACCCTTTAGACAGATGCCTCTCCTCTACTTCCTGTGCATCTCTTTATCCATCTCCTCTTTATTCATGCCTCCCTCTTATTCTCTATGTTTTTTTCTTAATAATCCTATGTTTACTTCCTGTCAACTGGTTGCTTGCTCTGCCTCTTTTTTTTTATTTATTTTTATTTATAATATATAGTGTTCTACACACATGCATGCCTCCATACCAGAAGAGGGCACCAGATGCTAGAGATGGTTGGGAGCCACCATGTGGGTGCTGGGAGATGAACTCAGGCCCTCTGGAAGAACAGCTAGTCTTCTTAACCTCTGATATATGTCTCCAGCCCATTGTTCTGCCTCTTGACCTAGGAAACATTTGATAAGGTAAAGTTTTTTAAAAATTAGATTATTACCTTAAGTGATCATAATACTATTTGAAAACACCATGCATTTTTGTTTTGTTTTTGTTTGTATTTGTTTTGTATTTTTGAGACAGGGTTTCTCTCTCCTAGCCTTGGCTGTCCTGGACTTTATTTTGTAGACCAGACTGGTGCAGACCCAGAATCCTCCTGCCTCTGCCTTCCTGAGTGCTGGGATCACAGCCATGTGCCATAGTGCTGGCTCCTTTTAAAATTTTCTTTTCATTCTATATACTCAACCAACAAATGAAAGATGAAAAGCTGTCAGTCATGTCAAATCTGTAATAAACTTTACTTCATAAACTGGATTAACAAAGGGCTAAGGGCAGCTCTTTACTCCTTCTGTGGTCACCACTGACAGCAGTAGTATATTTCTTAACATCATTCTGTTTAAAAATAGGTTGGTTGTTTAGAGGCATAATCTATAAAACAGATAACAAAATTAAATAAGCTAATATTTAACAAACATTGGCTTTGGACATAGAAAATATCCAGCAAGCATCATTGCTAGCTTGTATACTTCTTGGAGACTCTAAGGTAGAGTGCAGTCATTGGCTTTGGGCTCTTTATCTGGGTAAGCTATGTTAGTCTCAGGCACCACAGGTGACTCAGTTGGAGGGACTCTCTTTCATCTAAGTCATCTCCTGAAGACTATAAAAGCTAGAATATCACTTAATAGAATTATTTATTGACTCTATAGATACAAAACTATAAAGATACTGTAGATATTCTGAATAATTTTCAAAGCCAGGTTTGATGACAGTATCTGACATCCTCCTTTTAATAAGGAACATGGGTGGCTGGTATGGACCCTGGAATTAACACATTAAAAGGAAGAATTGAATGCCAGGGTAAGGCCACGACCAACTAAACTATACATGAGCTTCCTCGATGGGCGATAGGCTTACATATACAAGGTTTTCCACTGTCCACAGCGTCCTCATATGGGAGTTCCAGAACTTTGAGGCAGAGTAATTGCTACTTGCCCTCTGTTTGAGACATTTGATGGTATAGATCCTGATATCCTCCATTAGGCGAGAATCCATCCCCTGTCATGAGACATGGTAGTAATTCATCTTTACATAGAGGTGGTTTGTTTTTCTTGTTCGGCTATCTAACCTGGCTGAATCAGGCCTGTGCTGGAGGCAGAAGCCAGACTTCTGGTGAGCCTTATTTCCCATACATCCTTCTTTTGTAGGAGGCTGCCTACAACTTAACTCTGGGATAGTGCTCACCTTCGAAGGCTATTCCTGCCATGTAAACATATTGTAAATATAACCCATTTTACTCAATCATTCAATCTTTTATAACTGATTTTAAAATTATACACAGTTTTCATTATTAATTTACATTAAATAAACTTAAGTTTAAACTTGTTTGACTTGTTCAGGCTTAACTGACAACATATACAGAACACTGTATGAGGAGGTAAAATGATGGGAAATAAAAGTTGGTTTCTCCTTTAAGTTTGTCTTTATAAATAAATCACATTGTACATTCCATGATTACAAACATAATTCTGAACATTAAATAATTCCAGTCATTTATAAGGTGATTGACCATTGTACATCTTAATTATCTTTAACAGTTTAGACAAGTTGGTACATTTTATAATTAAGTTTGAGTCTTAGCCTGGAAAGGTGGCAAATGCAGTAATACAGTGCTCGAGGTAGAAGTGAGTGGATCTCTTTGGAGTTTGAGGCCAGCCCTGGTCTAAAAGCAAATTTGGGACAGCCAAGGCTACACAGAGAAACCCTGTCTTGAATAAACAAAAACAACAAAGTTTGAGTCTTAAAAATATTTGGTCCTTTAGTATCAAAATAAACTTTAAATACATAAGTACCAGTCCACAGAGAGACAGGAACTTCATTTTCTGATCCTTTTATAAGTAACTGTACAAAATACAGGTTGTTGTTTGTTTTTTTCTTATGACCCCATTTCAAAACAAAGCCATCTTTGAAACCTGATAGCTTCCTTAGTCTAATAAAGGGAGCTGCAAGGATAAGCTGGAGCTCACTGGGTCTGGTTGTTTTATAGATACTACCTTAGTTGATTTATACCACCTGGTCATCTTAACCAAGATGGTGAGTGAAATCATATAGCGTTTCCTATTTTTAACCTTAGAGGAAGGTGGTGACTAGTCACATTGTTAAATGTGATTCCTTGTAGTATCAACCACATGGTACTCAAAGTGAGACCAAATCAGACATCTAAACTAATATTAAATCCAAATTCACATACATGTTATGTTGTAGCAATTTTTTTCATTAAATATTCTGCTGTGTGTGTGCCTGCCTGAAGAAAGAGATATCAGGTGTCATTAGAATGGTTGTGAGCCATGTGGTTGCTGGGAATTGGACTCAGGACCTTTGGAAGAGCAGACAGTGCTCTTAACCTCTGAGCCATCTATCTCTCAGGCCCCTATTTAGCAGCAAATTAAAATTATACAGTTTTAAAACTCACACTCAGTGAACTTACAAATTCTAAAATAGTAAAAATATTTCAACAAAAGCTTTAAACATAATGAATAAAACCAACAAGCGTTGGTTGATAGTGAGAATGATACACCTTGCCAGTTGTAACTTTTATAGAAAATGATTTTACTTCTTAGTTGTTCTTAATCTAAAGTGTCTTTTTGTGGGCTGTTCTGTTTTTCTCTTTTCCCTGTCTGAAGTGAGGTGGCTTTGACTCAGGACAAGAGACTTTGGAGAAGCTTTTTAAACAAAATGCCTGGGTCTGGGGCAGATGGGCCAAAATCCAAATCTAGATCGTCTTTCAGAAGAAGGGAACAGTCTGAAACAAGATTTTTCAATATTTTCCATACCCAAAGACATCTAGTGCATGGGCTGAATCAGTGCTCTGTGTAGAACCAGTTTGTGTGTGTGTCTGCGGAGCGGGATACACCTGAAGTGCTTTTGTCTCTCAGCTGTTAAGCTACAAGTGGGCTAAGCATGGGCAAGAGTTCTGTCGAAGATGTAAGTTTGAGGTGTAGTAGATCAGTGTCCTCTGTGTGTGATTATGAGTTAGAGCCTTGAAGATTAAAGCCAGACTGAGTTATATGGGGAGGAGCAGCAGACCAAGCTTCTGCATTCCATCTTAGGGAGTTATCTAAATTAGTTTGGAGTATCAAAATTTCCAAGTACCATTTATCAGCACTTATTGAAGCCAGATTTGTATTGAAGGTTTTAATTCTAATTGGAGTTCCTTCGTAGCCCTCAAGTAGCCCAAAGGAAATTTCTAGTACAAGAAAATTTGGAACCAATGGTTGGACTCAGGACCAGGGGTACAGATAAGTTCCAATGTCCAGTTGCTCAGAGAATCTCAAGGTTGAAATGACCAAATACACCTGGAAAGTAGGGTTGTCAATAGCCTGCAGTTCTGAGTTAAGCTGCTGCAGGCCAGTGGGAAGTTTGTCAGCTCTTAGCTGAATTGAAGTAGTGAGAGAATTCAGGAATTATCAGCTACACTTTCTTCAGTGATTGACAGCGACTGAAAGCTTCAGTGAACTAAGTTCCTGTGTCCAGATCTAACTAAGGGCATGAATTGGGTTCATGATTACTGACAGTGTTTTACAATGTTGTGTGTTTGTTTTTGTGACACTTGCATGGCACCCACCTAGGTCAGGTCTATCAAGGTGAGAGAAAGGTGGAGATGAAGTGAAAGGCTGCCAGAGAGAAAAGAGCAGTTTCTCCTGGCCTGCTCCTGTGGACTTGAGTAGACTCAGATTTACTAATCCCATGGTTTACTATCCCAGAGTTTTTGTACTATATATTAGATTATTAAAGGCAGCTATCAGAGACAGAAAAGGTTTGGTTTGGCCTAGGCTGAGCCATATGTTCATTCACTGTGAGAGCCTTTCTTCCACTCAGTGTGTGTGAATGTAAAATGCCTATAGAGATATGGTGTGGTCCTTTATAGTAGCGAAAATTACTACGTAGTCCACAAAGAAAGTAGACTACATAATTGGGAAACTATCAACCAAGGCAACTTATAAAGACACACTTAATTGGAGCTTGCTTACAGTTTCATGGTATTGCTTGAGCAGGTATGCTTTCAGGCAGTAGCTAGAGCTTATTTATACATTACCTAAAGGTAGCGGCAAGAGGCTTCTTTGGCGTCACAGCTCACCTCCAGTGAGCACACAGCCAATCTAACTCTTCTAAAATGTTTCCACCACTAGAATCAAGTAAATATATGATCCCATGTAGCCATTCTCATTTCAAATATAGTCATTAAACTTTAAAGTGTCAGAGTTAAATTGCATTTGATAATTCCTTAATTTTTGGAGGCACATGTAGACTGTCCTGGAACTCAATATGTATCCTGTGGTCTAGCCTTGAACCTAACCCTCCTGCCTCCATCTCTCAAGTGTTGGGATTACTGGAGATGTGCCACCATTCCCAGTTTAATTTTTCTGTGCCTAAAATAAGATAGGATAAACTTTATCTTTTCTGCATTTTCTCTACAAAATTGAAATGCTTTTGTGTACTATAGTAAAGGAGCTACATGTTAGAAACAGGTATAGTCAGATAAGGAAGGCGAAGCAGTTGTGGTGCAAACCTTTAGTTCAGCATTCAGGGACTCAGAGGCAGGCGGATCTCTTTGAGTTCAAGGCCAGCATAGTCTACAGGGTGATCCAGAACAGCCCAAAGGCTAAACAGAAACCTGTCCTCAAAAACAACAACACAAAACAAACAAAAACAGCAAGAAAATAGTGGAAGGAACCAACTGCATAGTTCTTTGTTCTCTGACCACACAGACATATGATAACATCTCTCTCTCTCCAAGATAGTGGAGTTGAGACATCCTCAGCAGGTTGTTTTGTTTGTACAGTATTGTTTTTATTTCCTACACAATGCAGTTTTCTTATCTCAAAGTATCCTTGGGTTTGTTTTCTCTATGCCATTCTGTATAAAATACAGAAGAAGTAAAAACACTAAAATCACATGCCTTTGTCATACTGAGTTTCTCAATTTTAGAGTAGTTTTGATGCTGAAGCTTTAGTATAGTCTACTTTTCAGGATTTATCATATTATGAAAATTTAGTATAGTATATGGAGAAAAACATTTTAAGTAAGAAAAATTTTGGCATTATCTTAGCTGTAATTGGAATTCTTGAAATGAAATGCAATACCTTTAATATCTGTATATTTCTTTTGAACAGTTCGTTTTCCTGAAGATCTTGAAATGATAGAGACTTTCTTTCCTGAATATACCCATCAGCTATTTGGGGATGAGTAAGTAACATTTGTCAAATTAATATGGCAGAGAACAAAAATAAAAAACAAGTTTTCTTTTAGGATTTGAAGAGCCAGACTTTATTATTTATTTTGCTCTTATTTTCATAGTTATCTTAAAATGTATGTGGGAAGCAATAGTTTATACATTGTTGAATGCCACTTTGTGTGTAATACCTACTGCTAGTTTTGTTTGTGTTGTTTGTTTTGTTTTTTTTTTTGTTTTGTTTTGTTTTTCTTTCCAGGGAAAACCAAAGTGAGTAATTGTATAGAAACTTTTCCTTGGAAGAAACAGGGATACAGCTATAGACCCATGTAATACCTCTAACTACTACTGCCAGACATATATATTTTAATTCTACTGCAGTATTAACCATTGTACTTGCTGCTTTGTGCATTGGTGGAATTGAACAGTGCCCTAGGACATGTAGAGTGGCTGGAGTTCAGATTCAGACAATCTGGGTTCATATTATCATTACTGTTTTAGTTTTGCTTACCTCTTATCATACTGCTTTATAGCAGACCCTGAAATTTAGAAAGTTCCCACTCAGTATTTAAATAAGCAATTCCAAGAAGTGTGTGTATATTAATTGCCTAGAAAGTAGAGGAGGATATTTGGTGTCATGTTCTATCTCATTCCTTTGTAGAGGTCTCTAACTAAACCTGGGCTAAGACGTGGCCTGCGAGCTCAGCTATTCTTTCTCCACTCCCCACAGCACCGACGCAGGTGCATGGGTGCCTGGCATGTGGGTGCTCTTGATTTAAACTCAGCTCACTGGCTCATAAACGTGCAGCAGGGCTCTTATCAGTAAGCCATCTTCCGGACCTAGAAACAACCTGAAAGATGTGTCCTGGCATAGTCAGCACATTCTTTGATTTCATAGTGTATGTGTGTGTTTGTGCATGTGCATTTGTGTGTATAGTTAGGTAGTTACTATATGTAGCATGTATGTCTTGATTAATGTAGTCAGTTATTTTCTTTTTCCAGATTTAAAGTTCCAATAATATCATGGATACTATTCTCTTTATTTAGTTCAGCTCTTAAACTGTCTTGTTTGTTTGTTGTTGAGTCTCATGTAGCCTTATTTGTCCTCAGACTTGTTTGTAGTGGAGACTGGCCTTGTACTCTGTCCACCTACCTTGATCTCCAAAGTGTTAGTATTAGAGGCATGCACCACAATGCCCAGCTAGTTATTTAATTCTTGGCCATAGTTGCCTCAATACTTTTCTTGTAATATATCACTCGTATTGTTGAATCATTTGAAAGTTGGTTGAGGGTTTGATCTGAATTCTTTTAAAGATTAGGGCCAGAGTGGCAGAACATGCCTTTTACTCCCAGCATTCAGAACAGAGACAGGCAAATCTCTGTTCAAGGCTAGCCTGGTCTATACAGTGAGTATCCAGGACAGGCAGAGCTACATAGAGACCTTATCTCAATTTTTAAAAATTGTGTACATATGTTATTTTTAATTATGTGTATGATGTGTGGGTTCATATAAAATTACATACATATATGTTATTTTTATTATGTGTATGTGCATATGAATGCAGTGCTCATGGAGGACAGAGAGGTCGCTAGTCCACACAGCTGGAGTTGGACGTGTTCATGAGTGACTTAAGTAGAGTTCTGGGAACTGAACTTGGGTCCTCTGGAAGAGCAGTGTATGCACTTAACAATTGACCATCTATCCTCTTGATCCTGAATTTTTGAGATTTAGTCGTTTAGTATGCATCTCTAAAAAAGAATAACCATGGTGGGATTATTTAACACATTGACATAGTACTATTTTCTAATATACAGTATATAACTTTCCAGTAACTTTTGTAACAGTCTCCTCCTTCTGAATCTGTTTTGAATCATATTGCATTTAGGTGTTGTATTTCCTCATTTCCTTTCAATGAAATGGATTTTTAGCCTTTATTTTGTATAATAGTTTATCTTTGTGTAGATTCATTTTTACAGAATCCTCAGTTTAGTTTGTTTCTTTAAAAATCAGATAGTGCCTGTTTTCAATTCTATGAACAAGGTATTGTGTATCTTTAATGTTACACTGAGGTCCATAATGTAGTTTGTTCATTGCTGGTTGAAGTAGCTTGGTTGAATTTAGAAGAGTCTGGAAAATTTCTCCACTATACAGGTGAAGTTTTTTCTTTTGTAATTTATAAGCAGTCTTTGGAGAGAGATCCTCTGAGGCAGAAAATGTCTGACCATGTGTGGTGGTGCATCACTTTGATCTCAAATTGGATCTCTGTGAGTTCCAAGGCTGGCTTGAAGTACATTGAGTTCTAGGACAGTCAATGCTGCATAGAAAAACTGAAACCCTCAAACAAACAAACAAAGACTAAAGATGTCCTTGCATTAGTTGCTTAGCATCCATTAATGATTCCTATCCGTGTGATTCCTGCTCCGAATCAGATAGGGTGGGGGATTTCTAACTCAATGCCTTCTACATTTATTAAATGAGTTCTAACAGAAGGAAGAACTTCTATTATTCTTTTGTTTATAGTCCAGATCCAAGATTTTTGTTTTTGAGACAGGATTTTGTGTGTCCTGCAAACAAAACTTGTTTATTGTTTGGGTGGATAAGCGGAGGGTAGAGGACAGTTGTGAAGTTTCGCGTTATTCCTTCTACTTCACTCACAGCTTTACCTCTAACTCCAGCTTCAATGGCATCCAATGTCTTTTGACTTTTTTGAGGTACTGTACTCCACAGGCACATACAGACATATGTGATTAAAAAATAAAACATTAACAAATGAAAGAATCCATTTTCAAAATATAAATAAAACTGGCTTTGAGATAATTCATCCATTTAGATTTTTTTTGAATCAGTTTTAGAATGTTTTTGTCTCTTGTAAAGAAACCCTCTTTGCACTCCATCCTAGGCATTGATAACCTCCTTTCTGTACTCTATAGATTCATCTATTTTGGATATTTAGAATGTCTCCCTCTAAGATTCTGTGTAGCTGGAAAGGAATAGTATTTAATGATAGTAGAATAGAGGCTGAATTCCCATCAGGTTGGGTGTTTCACTACTTTGAATAGTGATGGATGCTCGTGAAAGCAAATGGTAAGACTGAAAAAGAACTGCCCAAGGCTGCCTGTTGCCTACTTGGTCATTCGAAACGCCTGGTAGTAATAGTGGCAGGAGGCGGTAACAGCGGTAGCAACGTTAGCAGTTAGTGGTCGTATAATGGCTTGGTTGTTTTGGTATGCTCATTGACCCAAACAGCTGTCCTGAGTTAGGCTCTGGATAGTCTCTCCCTCTTTTTCCCTCTCTCTGTCTGTCTCTCTCTTTTGAGACAGTTTTTCTGTGTAGTCTTGGCTAGCTGCCCACAAATTCAGATCTGTACACCAGGGCTGGCCTAGAACTCAAGATCTGCTGCATTGCCTCAGGAACTCTGGGCTTAATAGTAGTTTTATAGATGTATGGGGTACAGCATAGAGACACAGAGATACTGCTGTACTATCACTGGTAGCCTGTCAACCATGTTCATTTATGCTTATGTACTGTGAATGGTAAAGGTGCAAGTATTTAATAGTATATCTTTCAGCTCAAAGAGTTCTGAAAAGGTATGTGTCACCACTGCCTGCCTGATTCTTTTCTTTCTTTTTTTTTTACATAAAGCTGAGTAGTTTTATTCTGAATATTTCATTTCTTTAATTTTAAAACAAGTAAATATAAGTTTAATTTCATAAGCAATTTTAATTTTTAAATTTGTATGTAATATATTAATAGTTTTGATGACTTGAAGAATTCATTTTGGTTGGTTTTGTTTTGCTTTCATCTCAGTGAAACTGCTTTTAGTTACAAGGGTCTGAAATCCTGCTGTACTATATAACAGCCTGTCAACCATGTTCCGTGTGGAGTATGCATCCAAGGAGTTGATGAGCACTGACTGTGTGGTAAGAACACAGAGAAGTACATACATTCTAACTGAACTACTTGAGGAAGAGATCTTAAATGCTATGGTTCCTAGGGAGAAATAAAAATGTTGTAACTTCAAGTCAGGCTTTCAGGTGTAGGGAGGTATTTGCCTGTGATCATGATCACAGATCTGTGTATCTCCTAGGTGAACTTTCTCCACAATCAGAGCTTTACTGACTTTAGCTTTGTGGCAGACAGAGTTGCCAACTTTCTGAAGGCTTTATATTTTAACTGTTTTTTTTTTTTAATCCTGTTGATTGCATTATAAAGTTTTCTCTCCCCATGTTTATGCTCTTAATTGTCAGTTAAGTATCATTGTGTGGGGGGCCTGGAGAATGGCTCATTGGATTAGGCGTGGCTGCTCTTCAAGGACCTGAGTTTCGTCTAGCACCTCCATGGTGGCTTACAACTGTCTGTAATTACAGTTTCAAGGGGATCAACACCCTCACACAGACATACATAGAGGAAAAGAACTGCCCTGCCCAGTCACAGGCTCTTCAACTTCTTTATTACCAATTAAAGATAACTGGGGTAATTTTTACACAACATTGAGACTAGAAATTCTTCCAGTAGCAATGACAATGCAGAATCTGTTGGCATTTGGCTCACTGCAGGTTCAGCAATTAATAGCAGTCAACAGAGACACCTTGTTAGTGTAGATAGAGGTCATCTCTGCACATGATAGTTTTATAGATGTATGGGGTGCAACATGGGAACTGAATACTGCTGTACTATATCACTGGTAGCCTGTCAACCATGTTCCGATACATGTATGTACTGCAGATGAGTGAGTGCGATAACTGGTATATCTTTCAGCTCAAAGAGTTCACAAAAATAGTCTTAGGTTGGACTTGTGACCCAACAGTTAGAGCACTGGCTGCTATCTAGATGATCAGGGTTACCAGCACCCTTTCTCATCTCTAGTCAGGCACACCACGATATCATACATAAATGCAGGCAAACACCCACACGAAAACAGTTTTTAAAGTTTCAAGACAGAGGTTTCTTTTTCTTTTTTCTTTTTTTTTTTTAAACCAAACCCCACACTAGTGTAGACTTGAGGATTTTGATGTTAATAGGAATGGTGTTTTTTTTTTTTTTTCTCTTTCTTCAAGACAGGGTTTCTTTGTGTGTAGTCTTGGCTGTCCTGGACTCACTTTGTAGACCAGGCTGGCCTCGAACTCATAGAGATATGCCTCACTGAGTGCTGGGATCACAGCGTGTACCACTGTGTGCCCGACAGTAAAATAATTTTAAAAGAAAAGTCATGTTCAATATTAGATCTTATAAATATTTTGAATACTACTTTTTTTTCTTTCTCTATGATCCATATTTAAAATTATCCAAGCTCAAACAGATTAATGATAATTTGTACTAGTACTTGTTTTATCTAATAGCTTGTATCTTTTTGAAATTTTGCTGATAGAAAGGTGATTGTGAATAATGCTATAGTTGTGATAAGTGAATGTTTTTAGCTAAATCTAAATTATTAAAACAGAGGTTTTTGATAGATTTTCTTATTAGATGTGGTTAAATTTCTCCAAATCAAATATTTTGTTATAAGTATTCTGATTTCAAATACAGCTAATGTGCAGTACAAAATTCACAGTTATAGGTATCTGTGTATGTGAGTAGATGATTTAATGTACGCTGGGGGAAGTAGTGCTAAATTGATTTCTTCAAAGGAACTATTATTAGGTATTGATAAATCTTTCAAATATTGTGTGTTGACAGTAGCTATCTATTTGCACTAACTTCCTAGTGTTCCATTTCTGAAAACCAAGGGTTTTCACTTAGAAGTCTATGTTAAGTCTAAGAAATCAGTCAATCTTGTATAGTCTGT
>JAEOAE010003299.1:0-11215 GCA_036365155.1 Meriones psammophilus
CATGAGGCGTTTCAGGGGAAAATATTATATGGGGCCTGAATCCCTTGTTTTTAATTCTGGCAGATGTTTCTGGTTTTGCCATTGTCTAAAAAAATCAGCCTGAGGCTAAACTAAAAACCCAAGGGCAGAATTTGATTAATAGAATTAGCAGAGGACATTTAAACAACCTAGTATTCAGTGTCTGCAGCATTGTTAATGGCCATCTTATGCAGATCTATAATGAAGGTTAGGGAAGGGAAAGTAAAGTATACAGTTCCAGGAAAAGAGGACCCAAGGTAATGTAATAGAACTAAGTTTTTATTAAAGGACATAAAGAGATGAAATAACATTCTATAATGTTAAGTGGAATAAAGGAGTGTGATGTTAGGTCAAACTCCAAGTTTTTGAATGATAGCTGGGTGGACCCAGAGCATTTCTATTGAACTATGCCGGGGCAAGGCCTGAATTTATTCCAGCTTCCAGACAATACAATCTTCTGCAAGCCTGAACCTGATGGCTTCTGTTTTTTTTAGCCCATCTTCTAACCAGGCCAAGATGTTTTCAGCTTCTGAGACTTATGCTGAATTATTTCACCCTCTGGTTCTTTCTGAACTCTGGTTGGCTGGTTCAACTCAGCTGCTCTGGGTCAAACCCCCCTCCAAGCTGAGTGGTTAAATTGGGTTTCTCTGCTTCACACTACATTGCTCTGCTTGAAGAATGCCTCTGAACTCCAAAACTGACTGTACAGACTCCCAAATGAACCAAACTTCTTAACTGTACTGTACTCTAACTCTACTTTTCTGTCTCCAATAGCACTAATATGACTGTACTGTACTCCACTCTACTTCTGTCTCACTTACTTCAAAACTCTCAAAAGCCTTTCACCCTGAATTTTCTTACTCAAATCTTTACTCATTCTGTCCATCTTCTCGATTCATCCCTTACCTTTCGATGCTGTTGTTTTGGGGCTAAAGGTGAATTCTAAATTCCAGCTGAAAAAGTTGGTCAATTAAACAGCCAGAAGGATTTGGTTGTGTATTCAACCAGATGGATTAAGGTTATAAATAAGTTAAACGATTTAAACAAAAACAGTTTCCTTGATTTTTAGTATTATCCCTTGCCACAGTAGTCATTTCCTGCTTAATATTTTCTACAGCATGCCAAAAAATCAGCAAACTTTTTTAAAATTTTCACAATTACACTTTATTCATTCTGCATCCCCATAAGCCCCCCCCCTCCTCCCCTTTCCCCCTCCACCCTCCCCCCTCCTCTGCTTGCATGCCATTCCCCCAAATCCACTGATAGGGTTTCCTCCTTTCTGATCTTAGTCATCGTTCATCAAGTGGCTGCATTGTCCCCATATACCTAGTAAGGCTGCCCCGCAGGAGGTGATCAAGCAGGCCAACATTGCTCCAGGCAGTCCCCCCTTCACATTACTATGTAACCCAATTGGGAAATTGATATTCTCTACAGAAATTCTCTGTTTAGCTCTGTTATTTTTAATTGATTTTCTTGGTTTGTCAGGTATTTTCGGACTGGCTGCAAAGTCCTCCTCTGTGGCCTAACAGTACTGCTCCTCCCTTGGGAGGTTGGGAGAATCAAAGAGCCAGTCATTGAGTTCATGTTAGAAATAGTCCTTGTTCCCCTTACTGTGGGAAACCAATTGATTACTGAGCTATCACGGGTCACATCTGAGCAGAGGTTCTAGATTTTATCCTCTCATGGACTTTGGTTGAGTGTCCATCTCAGAAAAGACCCTGTGCCCAGATCGTTTGGTCCTTGTGGGTTCCTATCCTCTCCACATCAAACTCCCCTTCTTTCATATGATTCCCTGCACTTTGCGAAGGTTTGGTTGTGAGTCTTAGTATCTATTTTGGAGCACTGCTAGGTAGAGTCTTTCAGATGCTTTCTGCGGTAGACTCCCGCCATACGTTCAATGCACATCCCATTTGTCTTTCTAAATGAGGATAGATCATCATACCCCATGTCTGCTTTCTTGATTATCTTCTTTAGATTTCATTATGTTTATCCTATCTTTTAGGTCTATATAAGCGAGTATATTCCATGTTTGTCTTTCTCCTTCTGGGATACTTCACTCAGAATGATCTTTTCTAGATCCCACCATTTGCCTGCAAATTTCATGATTTCCTCCTTTTTGATTGCTGAGTAGTATTCCATTGTGTAGAAATACCACAATTTCTGTATCCATTCCTCCGTTGATGGACATCTGGGTTGTTTCAGGTTCTGGCTATTACAAATAAAGCTGCTACAAACATGGTTGAGCAAATGTCCTTATTGTGTACTTGAGCAAACTTTGGGTATATGCCTAGCAGTGGTATAGCTGGATCTTGAGCGCTATTCTAATTGTCTGAAAGCGCCAGATTGACTTCCAAAGTGGTTGTACCAGATTACATTCCCACCAGCAATGGAGGAGGTTCCCCTTTCTCCACAACCTCTCAACATGTGTTGTCATTTGTGTTTTTCATCTTGGCCATTCTGATGGGTGTAAGGTGAAATCTTAAGTCGTTTTGATTTGCATTTCCCTAATGGCTAATGGCGTTGAGCATTTCTTTAAGTGTTTCTCTGCCATTCTATATTCCTCTACAGAGAATTCTCTGTTTAGCTCCGTTCCCCATTTTTAATTTGTTTACTTGTTTTGCTGCTTTTCAGCTTCTTTAGTTCTTTATATATACTGGATATTAGCCCTCTGTCAGATAGAGGGTTGGTGAAGATTCTTTCCCAATCTGTAGGCAGTCGTTTTGTTTTGATGTGGTGTCCTTTGCTTTACAGAAGCTTTTCAGTTTCATGAGGTCCCATTTATTGATTGTTGCTCTTAAAGCCTGTGCTGTTGGAGTTCTGTTCAGGAAGTTGTCTCCTGTGCCAATGAGTTCTAGGCTGTTCCCTACTTTTTCTTCTAACAGATTTAGCGTATCTGGTTTTATGTTTAGGTCTTTGATCCACTTGGACTTTAGTTTTGTGCAGGGTGATAAATGTGGATCTATTTTCATTTTTCTGCATGTAGACATCCAATTAGACCAGCACCATCTGTTGAAGATGCTATCTTTTCCATTGAGTGGTTTTGGCTGCTTTGTCAAAAATTGAGTATTCATAGATGCGTGCGTTTATTTCTGGGTCTTCAATTCGGTTCCATTGATCCTCCTTTCTGTTTGATGCCAATACCATGCAGTTTTATTACTATTGCTCTGTAGTACAGCATGAGATCGGGAATGGAGATACCTCCAGATGATCTGTTGTTGTATAGGGTTGTTTTGGAGATTCTAGGTTTTTGTTTCTCCATATGAAGCTGAGAATCTTTTTTCAAGGTCTGAAAAGAATTGAGTTGGTATTTTGATGGGAATTGCATTAAATCTGTAGATTGCTTTTGGCAGGATGGCCATTTCACAATGTTAATCCTACCAATCCATGAGCACAGGAGATCTTTCCATCTTCTGAGATCTTCTTCAATTTCTTTCTTCAGAGACTTGAAGTTTTTCTCAAACAGGTCTTTCACTTGCTTGGTTAGTGTCACCCCAAGGTACTTTATGTTATTAGTGGCTATTGTGAAGGGTGTTGTTTCCCTAATTTCTTTCTCGGCCCTTTTGTCTTTGGTATACAGGAGGGCTTCTGATTTTGAGTTGACTTTGTATCCAGCCACTTTGCTGAAGGTGTTTATCAGCTGAAGGAGTTCTCTGGTTGAATTTTTGGGGTCACTTATGTATACTATCATATCATCTGCGAATAGTGACACTTTGACCTCTTCCTTTCGATTTGTATCCCCTTGATCTCCTTTAGTTGTCTTATTGCTCTGGCTAAGACTTCAAGTACTATGTTGAAGAGATATGGAGAGAGTGGGCAGCCTTGTCTTGTCCCTGATTTCAGTGGGATTGATTTAAGTTTCTCTCCATTGAGTTTGATGTTGGCTGTAGGCTTGCTGTATATTGCCTTTACTATGTTTAAGTATGTTCCTTGTATCCCTGATCTCTCAATACTTTAAACATGAATGGGTGTTGGACTTTGTCAAATGCTTTTTGGCATCAAGGAGATGATCATGTGGTTTTTCTCCTTCAGTTTGTTTATGTGGTGGATTACATTGATGGATTTCCGTATGTTGAACCACCCTTGCATGCCTGGGATGAAGCCTACTTGGTCATGATGGATGATATCTTTGATGTGTTCTTGGATTCGGTTTGCAAGTATTTTATTGAGTATTTTTGCATCAATATTCATAAGAGATAGGTCTAAAGTTCTCTTTTTTTGTTGGGTCTTTGTGTGGTTTGGGTATCAAGGTAACTGTAAGCTTCATAGAATGAGTTTGGTAATGTTCCTTCTGTTTCTATTTTGTGGAATAGTTTGAGAGAGGTGGTATTAGCACTTCTTTGAAGGTCTGGTAAATTCTGAGCTGAAACCATCTGGCCCAGGGCTTTTTTTTTTGGAGGAGGCTGTGAATGACTGTTTCAATTTCCTTGGGGATATAGGTCTATTCAGTCTTTCTATCTGATCTTGACTTAATGTTGGTAGATGGAATCTATCAAGAAAATTGTCCATTTCGTTTAAATTTTCAAATTTTGTGGCGTATAGGCTTTTGTAGTATGACCTAATGATTGTTTGAATTTCTTCAGTGTCTGTAGTTATGTCCCCCTTTTCATTTCTGATTTTGCTGATTTGGATAGATTCTCTCTGCTTTTTAGTTAGCTTGGCTAGGGTTTGTCTATCTTGTTGATTTTCTCAAAGAACCAGCTTTTTGTTTCATTGATTCTTTGAATAGTTTTATTTGTTTCTAATTGATTGATTTCAGCCCTGAGTTTGATTATTTCAGCCTTCTGCTCCTCTTGGGTGTATCTGCTTCTTTTTTTTTCTAGGGTTTTCAGTTGGGCCATTAAGTTACTTGTATGTGATGTTATAAATTTCTTCTTGAAGGCACTTAGTGCTATAAATTTTCCTCTGAGCACCGCTTTCAATGTGTCCCATAAATTTGGGTATGTTGTGCCTTCATTTTCATTGAATTCTAAAAGTCTTTAATTTCTTTCTTTATTTCTTCCTTAACCCAGCTGTCATTGAGTAGCAAGTTGTTTCAGTTTCCATGTGCGTGTCGGCTTTTTTGTTGTTTCCATTGTTGTTGATGTCCAGCTTTAGTCCATGGTGGTCCGATAGAATACAAGGGATTATCTCAATCTTTTTATATCTGTTGAGGCTTGCTTTGTGACCAACTATATGGTCTATTTTGGAGAAGGTTCCATGAGGTGCTGAAAAGAAGGTATACTCTTTTGAGTTTGGGTGGAAAGATCTGTAGGCGTCTATTAGGTCCATTTGATTTAGGGACTCTGTAAGTGCTTTTATTTCCTTATTTGGTTTCTGTCTAGTTGATCTGTCCCTTGGTGAGAGTGGGGTGTTGAAGTCACCCACTATTAGGAGTATTACCATCAATGTGTGGTTTAAGCTTTAATAATGTTTCATTTATGAATGTGGGTGCTCTTGTATTTGGGGCATAGATGTTTAGAATTGTGATGTCTTCTTGGTGAATTTTTCCTTTGATGAAAATGTAGTGCCCCTCTATGTCTTTTTGATTAGTTTTGGTTGAAAATCTATTTTATTAGATATTAGGATAGCCACTCCTGCTTGTTTTTGGGTCCATTTGCTTGAAAAACTGTTTTCCAGCCTTTTACTCTGAGGTAATGTTTATCTTTATTTGCTTAGGTGTGTTTCTTGGATGCAGCAGACTGTTGGATCCTGTTTCACACCCATTCTGTTAGTCTGTGTCTTTTTATTGGAGAGTTGAGTCCATTGATGTTGATAGATATTAATGACCATTGAATGTTATTTCCTATTATTGTGTAGTTAGCGATGTTACTGTGGATCATTGCTTGTTTGCTTTTGACTTTTGTTGGAAAATATCTTTAACCTATGTTTTCTTGGGTGTATTTGTTTTCATTGGATTGGAATTTTCCTTCTAGTATCTTCTGTAGGGCTGGGTTGCTGTTCAAATATTGCTTAAATTTAGTTTTGTCGTGGAATATTTTATTTTCTCCATCTATGTTGATTGAAAGCTTTGCTGGGTAAAGTAGTCTAGGTTGGCACCTGTGGTCCCTTAGGGCCCATGATCTCTCCCAGGCTCTTCTGGCTTTCATAGTTTCTGATGAGAAGTCGGTGTGATTCTGATAGGTTTGCCTTTATATGTTACTTGGCCTTTTTCCCTTGCTGCTTTTAGTATCTTTTCTTTGTTCTGTAGATTAAGTGTTTTGACTATGATGTGGCGTGAGAGTTTCTTCTCTGGTCTAGCCTATTTGGTGTTCTGTAGGCCTCTTGTATGTTTGTGGACATCTCTTTCTTTAGGTTGGGAAAATTTTCTTCTATGATTTTCTTGAAAATATTTTCTGGACCTTGTAACCTGGACTCCTCTTCTTCTTCAATTCCTATTATTCTTATATTTTGCCTTTTCATGGCATCCTTGATTTCTTGGATGGTTTGTGTTTGGGATTTTCTGATTTTATTTTTGCTTTGAGGAAGTATCAATTTCTGTGAGTGTATCTTCAGCACCTGAGATTCTCTCTTCCATCTCTTGAATTCTATTAGTGATGCTTACCTTTGAGATTCCTTCTCTTTTCTCTAAGTTCTTCAGTTTCAGGGTTTTCTCAGTTTGTGTTTTTTTTATTGATTCTAATTCTGTTTTCATGTCTTGCAACATTTCCTTCATCTGTTTGAGTGTGGATTCCTGTGTCTCCAAGATGGACTGTATTTTTTGTTTGTTTCCTCTCTTAGTGCCTCTGCTTCTGCCTCAATTGTTTGGCTCTATTTGCATGTATTTCTTTAAGAGCTTCTTCGTTCACCTCGTTTGTCTTTGTTTCTATTTGGGAGGCCAAATCGTTAAAGGATTTTTGTATCCTCTTTAACTGTTTGAATCTCTATGACTATTTCTCTGAGAGATTTTTTTGTTTCCTCTTTATGTGCCTCAAATAACTGGATAATCATAGCTTTAAAATCATTTTCTTTTTCTGTTTCTGCTGAGTTGGAGTGTCAATAATTTTGGAGGTTGCGGTGAAGCCATGATATCATGATTTGCGTTGGTTGTGTTCTTTTCGCCGTCCTCTGGCCATTTGGTTATCTATCGTGTACACTGTCTGTTCCTGGATTCTGCAGGTCAGACTGGTTTTTCTCTGGTATCTGGAGAATTTTTCAGGAAAATGAAGGTCTAGTGAGGTCTAGTGGTTTCAGTGTGTGCGTTGGTTATTCAGCTATACCTGTAGAAGGAAAGTTCGCAGGGCGCAGAAGGGCAAATGTGGGGTAGCGTGTGTTTGGCGTGTGCTTGTGGGTGTGTCTAAGGGACAGGGTGTTGGTGAATGAAGAGGCCTTCAGTGTGTGAGAGGGGTGCTTTGCAGGCACTGAAGTTGTTGCAGGCGCTAAGGGATCATAGCGCTGTTGAAGAATGCGTCTTGGCGTATTGATTTTACGGTCTGCTGGTCTTTAGTGTCTATTCAGCTGGTTTTCTGCCACTGAGGGTTGGATGGCCCGTACAGTCACTGGCTGGGCAGCCCTGTGTAGTCCGTGCTGCCACTTGCAGACTTGGGATCTGGGGCGGGTTGTACTGTGGGTCTGAGTCTCTGTGGCTAGCACTGTATTGGGCGTGCGCTCTGGCGGGGTGGAGTTTGGTGGTGCGTGCACTCCTGTAGATCTGGGTGGTGGTGGTAGTGGGAAGTGTGTTCCAGCGGGTCAAGAGCTCAGCGAGGGGCTCTAGGTTGGGTGTGTTCTCCTCTGAGTGGTGGCGTTCAGCAGGCCGTTACTGCTCTCTCCGCTGCGGCTGCTGGGGTCTGGAGCCCTGCCTCCGCCCGTCTTGGGTCCCAGGCACTGAGCTTTGCGGCTTTGGTATCAGGAAGAATTGTATTGTGGATCTGAGTCTCTGTGGTTAGTGCGCTCAGTAGTTGGAATTCTGTGATTGGGCCTGCGCTCCTCCTGTGAGGAGGTTTCTGGGGTTATTGAGCTCCGGCGGCAGGCGTGAGCTCCGCTGCACTTCCTGCTGTGGTCTAAGCCGCAGGATCAAGTCAGCGGGATGGGGAGGGGACTATCCTCGGGACCGGAGGGCCCTGAGTGGGGCGTGTCCCAGGAGGGTTGGGTGTTCAGCGGGTGGTTACAGCAGACCGCTGCTGTATGGGGCCCGGGCACTGTCTCTGCTGCCTTGATCTCCTGGATGTGAGTTTTGTGCTCAGCTGCCTGGTGCTGTGTGCGGGTTTCCCGCGGGAGGCCCGGGCAAGGAAGCGCCCTATTTCCTTCCCGGAGAAGTCGCGCCCGATCTAAATCTACTAGCAATCCACGCTTCTGTGGTGTTAAAACTGTGGTCTAGAGAAAGCAAAACTAAAGATCAAGGATGATATACCTCAGAAGATCTTTTTTATTGTAGAGATTGTTTTTGATTCCTGGTTTCTTGTCATTCCATATGGTGAAATTTTTCTTTCCAAGTCTGTAAACAATTTGAATTTGGTAATTTGAAATGGGCATTGCATTGAATCTGTATATTGCTTTTTGGTAAGATGGCCATTTTTACTATGTTAATATTGTAAGCCATGAGCATGGGAGATCTTTCCATCTTCTCATATCTCTTCTAATTTTTTCTTTCAGAGATTTGAAATTTTTTTTTACAAGTCTTTGACTTCTTGGTTAGGTTACTCTGAGGCACTTATGTCATTTGTGGCTAGAAGGGTGTTGTTTCTAATTTCTTTCTCAGCCCTTTGTCTTTTGTATACAGGAGGGGCTACTGATTTTTCGATTAATTTTGTATCTGGCCACTTTGCTGAAGGTGTTTTTCAGCTGTGGAGTTCCCGGCAGTAGAGTTTTTGGGTCACCACGATACTATCATGTCATCTGCAAATAGTGATAATTTGACTCTTCCTTTCCAATTTGTATCCCCTTGGATCTCCTTCAACTGTCTTACTGCTCTGTAAGGACTTCCAGCACTATGTTGAAGAAGATGTGGAGAGGGGAAGCTCTAGCCTTGTCTTGTCTGATTTTAGTAGGATTGCTTTAGTTTTCTCTTGTTCAGTTTGATGCTTAGGCTGTGTATACTGCCTTTACTATGTTTTGACATGCCTTGTATCCCCTGATCTCTCAATACTTTAAACATGAATGAATTTAGTTTTGTCAAAGGCTTTTCAGCATCTAGGTGAATTATCGTGTTTTTTTTTTTTCAGTTTGTTAATATGGTGATCCCACATTGATGGATTTCCGTATATTGAACCACCCCTGCATACCTGGGATGAAACCTCTTGGTCATAGTGGATAATATCTTTGATGTGTTTGGATTCAATTTGCAAGTATTTTGTAGTATTTTTGCATCCCAATGTTCTAAAGGAGATTGTACTGAAATTCTCTTTCTTTGGTAAAGTCTTTTGTAGAGATTTAGGTACCAGGTGACTGTAAGCTATAGATAATTTAGTATGTCCTTCTGTTTCTATTTTGTGAATAGTTTGAAGAAAGTACTCTTGGCGCTCTTCTTTGAGTCTAAACTACAATTCTTTACAAACCATCTGGTCTACAGAGCTTTTGGATAGGCTTTGATGACTCTTCTATTTCTTTGGGGATATAGGACTATTTGTTGGTTACCTGGTCCTGATTCCAGCTTTGGTAGTCCAATCAATCAAGAAAGAATTGTTATTCATTTAGATTTTCAAATTTTGTGGCATATAGACTTTTGAAATAAGTCCTAATGATTGTTTGGGTTTCCTCAGTGTCTGTAGTTATATCCCCCTTTTCATTTCTGATTTTGTTGATTTGGGTGGTGTCTCTCTGTCTTTTAGTTAGCCTGGCTAAGGGTTTGTCGATCTTGTGATTTTCTCAAAGAACCAGCTCTTGATTTCATTGATTCTTTGAATTGTTTTTTTTGTTTCAATTGATTGATTTCAGCCCTGAGTTTGATTGTTTCAACCGTCTCTCCTTCTTGGTGTTCTGCTTCTTCTTTTCTAGGGTTTTTAAGTGAGCCATTAGGGGGCTTGAATGAGCTGTCTCAATTTCTTCTTGAAGGCACTTAGTGCTATGAACTTTCCTCTTAAATTTTTTTTTAAATTTTGTCCCACAAGTTGGTATGTTGTGTTTTCATTTTCATTGATTTCTGAAGACTTTAATTTCTTTCTTTCTTTCTTCCCCGACCCAACTGTCATTTAGTAAAGTTGTTCAGTTTCCATTTTGTGTAGGCTTTTTTATTTCTGTTATTGTTGAGGTCCCGCTTTATTCATGGTGATAACAAGATACATGGGATTATTTCAATCTTCTTGTATCTGTTGAGGCTTGTGACCCACTATATGGTCTATTTTGGAGAAGTTTCCATGAGGTGCTGAGGAGAAGGTAAATTCTTTGTGTTGTGTGTAAAGTTCTGTAAATGTCTGTTAGGTCCATTTGATTCATGACCTCTGTCAGAGACATTGTTTCTTTGTTTAATTTCTGTTTTTTTGACCTGTCCTTTGTTGAAGTGGGGTGTTGAAGTCTCCCACTATTAATGTGGGATCTATATGTCTTTAAATTTTATCAATGTTTCTTTCCAAATGTGGGGGCCCTTGTATTTGGGGCATAGATGTTCAGGATTGTGATGTCTTCCTGGTGGAATTTTTCCTTTATGAGTATGAAGTGTCCTTCCCCATCTCTTTTGATTAATTTTTTGGGTTTAAAGTCGATTTTATCAGATATTAGAATGGCTACTCCTGCTTGCTTCTTGGGTCCGTTTGCTTGGGAAAGAGTCTTAACCCCTTTACCCTCAGGTAATGTCTATCTTTGTGTCTTAGGTGTGTTTCTTGTATGCAACAGATTGCTGGGTTTAGTTATATCCATTCTGTTAATCTGTGCCTTTTATTGGAGAGTTGAGTCCATTGATGTTAGAGAGATTCATGACCAGTGGCTGTTTGATCTCTTGATTTTGATATTGGGTGTGGTCATCAGGTTGGTGCCTGGTTGCTTTTGTTTTACTGAAGTGAGGGTTTTTTATTTCCTGTGTTTTCTTGAATGTAGCTAGCTTTCTTGGGTTGTATTTTCCCCTTTCCCGTGTCTTCTGTAATGCTGGATTTTTTTGTAGTATTTTGAAATTTGTTTTTGTCATTGAATATCTTGTTTTCTCCATCTATGAGGACTGAGAGTTTGTGGGGTATAGTAGCCTGGGGTGACATCTGTGTTCTCTTAGGTCATGATATCCATCCAGGCCCTTCTGGCTTTCATAGTCTCTGTTGAAAAGTCAGATGTGATTCTAATGGGTTTTCCATTATAT
>JAEOAE010001280.1:0-13522 GCA_036365155.1 Meriones psammophilus
CCTGCCTACTGAGCATCCTTCAGGCCATCATCCTCAGCCCCAGAAGCTCCTGTCTGGCAAAGTTCAAAACCTAAATCCCCACAGCAGAGCCTGTGCCCCCTTCTCGTGCTGTGGGCCTTCTACATGTCCTGTGGTGCTCAGTTCTCCTTCTCCTATGTTGCTGAGTACAATGTCACCTCACATGGTCTCATATTTGTCACAGAATCTTGCATTATTTTACCTATGGGGTATAGCAGCAGACCCTTATTTTCCATACTGAGGATATTTCGAGATGTGTTCTTTCTAGGTCTCATGGCCCTCTCCAGTGGGTACATGGTGGCTCTCTTGTGCAGACACAAGAAACAGTCTCACCACCTTCACAGAACCAGCCTTTCTGCAAAAGTGTCCCCAGTTCAAAGGGCCACCAGGACCATCCTGCTGCTCATGAACTTCTTTGTCCTGATGTACTGTTTGGACTGCATCATATCTGCCTCCAGACTGATGCAGGATAGTAACCCAGTCCGCCACAGTATCCACATGATGGTCTCCAATGGCTACGCCACTGTCAGCCCCTTGCTGTTCATTGGCACTGAGAAACGAATTGTTGTCTTCTTACAATCCTTGGTGTGGAGGACAGCACATGCTTACCTAGTGAGGGAAGGACGAGTTCACTCTAGGAGCCCACTGGCAGATGCTCGCTGACAAATGGTGAATCCCAGCCTAGTGCTCATGCTCCTATAGATAAGTGAACAAATGACTCCTGCTTTGTTAAACTGCTTCCATTGAAATGTGGCTTACAACACCTGTAGATATTTGAGCCAAATGTCTTCATGCACATTTCTGTTTGGTGTCAACAAACAGAATCTGAAAGACTCTACCTAGCAGTGTTTCAAAGCAGACACTAAGACTCATAACCAAACCCTCCGCAGAGTGCAGGGAATCATATGAAAGAAGGGGAGTTAGCATGATATGGAAAGGATAGGAGCTCTACAAGGACCAAATATATCTGGGCACAGGGTTTTTTCTGAGACTGACACTCAACCAAGGACAATCTATGGATATAACATAGAACTTCTGCTCGGATGTGGCCAGTGGTAGCTCAGTAACCAAGGAGTATTCCAAAGTAAGGGGAACAAGGACTATTTCTAACAGGATCTCAAGGGCAGGCTCTTTGACTACCCCCGGGAGGAGCAGTCCTGTTAGGCCACAGAGGAGGACCTATAGGTGGGCTCCCTTGCTGCTTCAAGTTTCCTGTGTATTAAAATGATCATGTATTATAGAAATGATTCCTTACCACTGCCTCATTTTGAGTTTTTTGGGGGCATTGCCTGGTTTTTGTTTTGTCATCTTGTCAGGTATAGGAAAAGCTTCAAAAGTTTTGATTATTTCTCCTCTCTGTTTCTGTTGCTGCACTAAAACACCATAATCAAAACTGGCTTAGAGGAGGACAGGGTATATTTGGCTTAACTCTCAGGTCATAGTTCACAGTTTGTAAGAGGTGAAGTCAGGAGCACAATGCAGATAGTAAAGTCACATCCACAGTCAAGAGCAGAGAGAGGAGGCTGAAGCCAGGGCTTGGAGGTTAAGAGCTCTGGCTGGTCTTGCAGAGCCTTTGAGTTCAGTTCCAGCACCTAAGTCAACTGGCTCACATCCACCTGTCACTCCAGTGCCAGCGCATGGATGACCTCATCTGGCCTTTATGGCACCTGCACTCACTGCCATACAATGCAAACAAATATTTAACAATAAAAGTAAATAAATCACAAATTAATTTATATTAGAAATGTTGATGAAGAGGTTAGATAGAGTATTTCCTGTAAAATATGTGTTTGGCCTGGAGAGACAGCTCAGTGGTAAGCACACATTTAGAATACATGTTTACATGCCGAATTCTGCCCTCTGTGAGCACTGCACATGCAAACAGCACACTGATATACACACAGACATAACACACACACACTTCAAATAAGTAAATACAACACAATTAAAGATTCCTGTTTATGTTTTCATTCACATTTTTTAAATAGTAAGACAATGTTACTGTAAATTTTTCCCCTCATGTATGGGAAAGAAATTTCATCAGAAAGTAAAGGTTTATAAGGTGCTTGCTTTTTGTAGCTTATTCTGTGTCCGTGTACTTAAGGATCCATAAGTTCCCCAGAGAAGTGGGATGTGTTTAGCACCCACGAACAAGTTATGCTATTTAAACTTTCAGAACTGAGGTAGATAATTGGTAAAAATCTGGACAAGTGGACTTCTCTTCCATTTTACTTGGCATAGATTTGTACTTGTTGAGGGGTACAGTATTGTAGTTCAGCACATCTGTGTGTCCTGCTCTGACCAAGTCAGGATAATTTCCACCTTTTCAAATACCGTCATTTCTCTGTGTTTAACACCTTCAGTTCTTTGGATTCCTTTGGATCATACAAGCACTTGGTGTGGACAACAGCTATGCTGCAGTGCTCTAAGGCATGAGCACCATGACCTCACACAGCCTCTGCTCTGTACCTACCTTTCAGCCCTGTTCCACCATCTCTTTCTGGCCTTGACTGACCATTCTAATTGCTATTTTGTATAATCAGCTTTGTCAGCTTCCATACTGACTGAGAACAGACAGTTTGCTCCCATCAAAAGCTCAGCAAAGATGTCAGTCAAAGACATTTATCTGTTCCAGTCTTTAATGGGTCACAGCTGATCACTAGGACCCAGCACAACCTTTGTGACATTCATGTATTTTAGTACATTTGTTTAATAAAAGGTAAAATAAATATTGATAGTATATTAATTGCAATATTATACACTGGAAATATCATAAGAGTAACTTCAGATCTGGCTCCCTGCTCCTTTACCTCGTTTTAAACACACATGATTTACAGACATAGCAATATAAACCTCATACCATCCCAAACTTTACTTACTTGTGAATCAAAGGTGCTGGGTGCTGTCATTTTCAGTGTGGTTTGGCTAACTGCCCTTCCAGATATTAAGGGACAGGGTTGCCTGGGTGCTGTGGGCTTACAATAATAATTATGATTTGTGAGTTTATTTTATAATTACTTTAAAACCACTGCAAAGTTTTTTCTATAGGTTAAATTCACAGATACAACAAAGGGAAAACTAGCCCTTTTCTCCAGAGTACAGTCCAGACACACTCTGTTGGCATCCTAGGCACCAATTCATCTTCCTCAATGCAGCCCCAGGAAAAGCTGCAGAAAAATATTCCAAACTAAACCATCAATCATTTTCCTCAGGAAACATGGCTCACATCTGTAAACATCATGGCTCATTAAAAGAAAGACATATAATGACTCCTGAGCCAAAATACCACTGTTTTCTTTAAAAAAAAAAAGACTTTAAAATGTTTCAATTTTACTTCATGTGTAAGTGTAGTTTGCCTCCTGAATTGCTGAAGTGTCCCTTGCCTAGCCACTGTGCCCTGCACCAACAGTGCATTTTGCACATGGAGAAATCCCACTCGTTCTGCCTCTGCTGCTCTGAAGAAAGGGAAGGAGATCATGGTCACAGAAAATGAATTTCTGAAATGTCACATCTGACTAACCCGCATCTGGTAATTTTGTGCACTGGGATGGAGGTGTGGGGCTCTGCATGCAGATTAGAAAGCATGCCCAATATAGAAAAAGAAGCAGCAAGGAGAAATCTGCAGTTTCATTGGTGAGAGCCAGCAGTGAAGGCTGGACCTCAGAGCAAAGTGGTGTTAAAAGTCCCATCACACAGGGATCAAAGAGCAGTCTCTTCAGTTCCACAGAATAGCATCCCATGGGAAGCTAAGTCCTTCACCATCCTGTGAGACATAGAACCTCACATGGCCCCAAACTAGGGACACATTTCATAGACAGTGGACTTGATGCAGTGGTCAGGACAGAAGCAGAGAGCAGAAAGCCCTAACAGACCCTGCTCCAAGTTTGGTCACTTATGACCTTTCTGGTGGGCAGAATCCAGGGTGAAGGCTGGAGGAGAGGATGTCTGTCTTCTCCTCTACAGCACGGGTTCAAACATATCTGTGTCTGAATGACAAGATGGTGCATAGTGTGGTTGCCCCACACTTACACCTTATGTCCAGACTCATGCCCACAAACACTTTGGTTTGCCGTGATCGTGTTGCCTGACAGCAGCCTGTCACACCATCACCACCTAAGGTGAAGCAAAACTGGGCAAAAGGCCTGAGGGGTGTGGCTGCACTGTATGTGGTTGGGGTTGGACTGCAGTTAAATGGAGAACCTGTCCTTTCTATGGTGCTGTTCTGCTTGGGAAATTAGGGACAATGGGGAGACATGGCTGGAACCACAGTGAAGGCAAGACAGCCACCAGCCAGGTGTAGACGCTGCATGCAGAGATACCTTTGAGGGGCTGCAGTCCGGGATGCTATGAGCCAACATCTGGGAGGGTTCAATTAAGGACCACCAGCTAGCTCTGACGATAGCTAAGAAATGTCCACTGCATTTGTACATGGATAGGATTGTAAGGTTCAGCTTAGGGCCACACATGCAGTTACAATATTCATAATAACCACTGTTAAAAATCTCTCTGAAGAAGTCAGTGGAAAGAAAATACTCTTTAAACATAAAGAAATAAGAAGACTAAAGGAGTGCCCTACAGACTTTAGCTGTAGACACTGATTCCTGCCACAGCCCAACCTGCCTCCTCCACCACCCAGTGATGCCTCCTGAGCAGCTGTGACCCCCCCTCCCAGTGTTCTCATTGTCTCAAGGACAAGGGAAGTAGGTCAGTTCCTGTCCATCTCTTCACATAGGTTCTTCAAAAGATGAGGTTTGGGGAAAACCAAGTAGAGGCAACAGGACAGGGTGGGGCTCAGTTGTTCAAAAGTTTCCTGGAACTAAGTGATAGTTGGGTATTTCTATTCTAAAAACAATTACAAGGAATGTTTATTCAATGTCTAGAACACAGAAAAAAATTAAGGGACACAGGTATCATCTCCATTAGGACCACATTCACTGTGTAGTGGACAATCATTGTCCTGGCTACCTCATCATCACAGCCACTCAGTTGACCATTCCAATAAGCAGAGCAAGGTGAAGGGATGACATACAATTAAACAGGGAATGCAAAGGTTCTTAAGAAATTCTAGTAGGTAAAAGTCAGTGAGGTGCTGACTGTTAGACAAGGTTTGAACATACAGCCCATTGCCTTTCCTAAGGCTTTTACTGCCTCTAAGTACTCACACTACAGAAGCCAGTGTATCAACAATGATCCTTTTATAGTACATAAACAACAGAAGTGAAATTAAGCGTATTTGTTTACATTCAAAATTAAAACCTCACCTCCTCACAAGATGCACACAAATGAGCAATTCTGAAAACCTTTAGAAATTATACGAAACAACTTATGGACGATAAAGTGAAATTGGTAATTTACTTTAGAAAAGTAAATAGAAGTTAAAATTAACTGATATCCTATAAAAATGAAGTAATTTTAGGACCTTAAGCAATTGAACATCCTGGGAAGAAAATGTGTCACAGCTCAGGTCTCCTCCACAGATGTGAGAACCTCCCTGCCTCCCAGTGCTCCTCCTTCCACATCCTGCCTGGGTCCAGGCCACCTCCTGACTGTGCACTTGGGTGCAGAGCACTTACCCAGATGGACTCTGTGCAGAGGAGATCCTGTGCAGCTTTGGAGAAGGGGTTTTTAATGCACCTTTGCAGCCTGTAGTTGTAGCTGCTGTCACTGACAAGTTCCTGCTTGAGAGCATGGAGATCTGGCCTCCCAGGGGAGCATCTTCCCCATGGAGCTGACTCTACTGTCTTGAACAGCAGCTGTCTGGGGAGAGCAGAGCACAGACTTTTCTCCAAGTTTCCTTGCCACATCTGCTTGACAGATCAGGTCACAATGTCGTCAATCCACTCTTGCTAATTTCCCCTCAGACCAAATGAGTCCAAACTAACCTTCTACTTTCAATTCCTGTGCTATTTCCAGAGAGTACTGGAGACTTAAGGAACTAAGCAATTATTAAAAACAAAATAAAACAAAAGAAAAACAAAACAAAAACCCCAAAGACTGCCTGGGGTTTTAGCACAGTGGTAGAGTACTTGTGTGCCAAGTGCTAGGCTCTGGGTTATGTCCCATTACCACATCATGAGTAAGTAAGTAAATTAATAAAGAAATGAGCCATATAGGCTTAAAAACCTCCCAAAGACTATAACATCTACTGTCTAAGATTCCACACAAGTTACCCAGTGGGAGTGGAACCCTCAGAGGAAAGGAACGGCACCTATTAACAGATACCCAACTCATGCCAAGGGGGGAAGTCCAAATGCTGCCACAGTGGCTCCATGAACATGTTAATGTGCATACAACGGAGCTCAGCCGGGTGGGAAAAGCCCACACCTCTTCCCCGAGTGTGCTGGCTTCTGTCCTACTCTCTGGAACAGGCCATTTGCCATCCAGTTGCCATCCGGGTTCCTGAAAGACTTCTGGGGCTGGTGTGGCAGAGGAGGTGGCCTTTGTCTCCCTGCTTTATGAAGCCATTGTTCTCTGGAGGAGAGGGAGAGAGATACCAGCACACATTCCAGGCCAACTACGAACCTGCTGTGTGACCCTGGGGAGCTGAGTCCACCTTCCTGAATTTCATTTCTCTGAGATTTTAAAAATAGATGCTTATTTTTGAGTGTTTTGCAGGTATGTATGTAAGTGCACTGCGTGCTTGATCCTTTTGAACTGGAGATACAGACTTCTTGAGGGCCTCAGGTGGGTGCTGGGAACCAAACTGGGGTATCCCCCAAAGAGCAACCAATGCTCTTAACTGCTGAGATTTGCCTCCAACCCTTGATATAAAATTTTTTTATTGTTAAATATTCAATGTGCATTGTCTTTTGTGTTCATATAAATCCTAGAATGTATTTCCTACTTCTGTGAAGAGTGACTTTGTAATTTGATGGAGATTGCATCCAACTGTGGACTGCTTTTGATAGTACAGTCATTTACACCATATTAACCCTATCAGTTCAGGAGCATGAAGGAGGGTACTTTCTTTATTGTAGCGTTTTCTTTATTCAGTGTTTAAACGTTTTTTCATTGAGTAAGTTTCACCTCCTTGTGTGGGTTTACTCTGAAGATGGTTACTATTTAATTTTTTTCATTTACTCGAGGTTCCTTTGAATGGGACTGTTTCTTTCTCAACAGGTTTGTTATCACTACACAGAAAATTCACACACACACACACGCACTTGTGTATCCTGCTACTTTGTGGAGCTTTGTGTCACCAAAAAGGTCCTTTATGGTCTTATGGACACTGAGGATCATGTTAGCTGCAAATAGCTTGACTTCCCCATTTGTATTTCCGTTATCTCATTTTTATGTCTTATGCCGATAGCAGAGACTTGAAAAAATTGTATTAGGTAAGAGTGGAGAAAGTGGCACCCTTTTCTTGCTCTTGATTTTTAGTGGAAATGCTTGAGTTTCCCCAATTTAAGATAACATTGACTATAAAGTTGTCAATAGAGACATTATTATTATATGGCAATATGTTCATCTATCACTGTCTCTAACAAAATGTTGTTAGACTTTCACAGAGGCCTTTTCTGCATGTATTGACATGATCCAATGGTTTCTCTTTATGAGATCTCTTTCTTTTTTGGGGGGCCCTATCTCTGTCCATTAACTAAAATATCCTGGGAAGCAGGTCTCAGACATTGTCATCTCATCGAAACTAGGATCTAGCCATAAGTCCAGAGCACTTGTTAATGTCCAGTAGTCCAGAGTAGGTCAGAATGGATGTTAAGCCTCGACCTGTTACACACTGATGGAACTGAGAAGATTGCTGGCCTCAGAGAGCCTTTGTTACTGGTTTGTCAAACTGGGAGGGAAGTGCTTACTTCTCAGGGTGTAGGGATTTGAGCAAGTAGTAGACAGTAGGTGTTTAATACTTCCTAAATGCTTCCTAAGAAAGCCAGGAGTAGACTTCTTGTATTCTCACCAGAGGACAGCCTGTAGGAAAGCTCTTTTTCCTGGCCCATGGTGGACACCTCAGACAGATGTCTGTCAGTGAGTGTGGATGTTGTCACCGTAGACAAAGATGAAAGGAGCAAATACCAGCTGCTCCTGCTCTCTGCTTTTGACTCAGGATAAGACTTACATTTTCCACCATTCTCAAGGATAAGATAGCTCTTGTCCTTGAGCTCTGTGGAAGCCAACATTTGGTTTACACAACTCCCCTTGTCCTTCCCTTGCAGAGCTGAATCAAGTAAGATTTTGAAATGGAGACAGGATTCTGTTCCATGGTGACCTGTTTTAATACCATAGCAGAACACACTGCCATGTGAGGGATTATTCCTCCAGAGCCAAGAAAATCTCTTAGTTTTAGTTCCTCCCCCTAACCTTCTCCCAGACCCCAACTAAAGATCCCCAGGCATTGACTTTCCTCACTGCCCTCTTTTTTTTTGTGCTTAGGCTGTGAAAAAGAATCTAAACCCAGAAGACCAGCAACCTGTCTCACTAATTCCCTCCTTAGAGCTCACAGCCTTTTTGGATAGAGGCATAACAGACTGCTGAGCCCTCTTTTGAGCCTAGTCCAGGCTCTGGCCTCCTCAGAAGGCTCCTTGGCAGAAAGTCTGTTCCATAGTTATCAGTGCTGAAGTTCAAGATCCCTGGACATCTTTGGCTCTCCTATGCCTTGTCTCTAGATCCACAAATGCTGTTCATAATGACAACAGTAAGAGAAGGAATATGAAATAGCTTGGCATTGTTGACACAGCCCAGCAGCCCTGAATTTGTCATGGTTCAGAAATCATCAATTGAATTACACAATAACCTTATAAATGCAGGAGGTCAGGCCAGAAACCCACAGCAGGAACCTTGAGACAAGAACTGGAGCAGAGGCTACAGAAGAACACTGCCTGCTTACTGCCCTTGCTCCTGCTTGCTTGCTCTCTCATACCACCTGCCCAAGGATGGCACCTTCCACACTGAGTGGAACCTACCACATCCATCATGAGTTAAGAAAATCTCCTGCAGATTTGCCCACAAGACAGTCTGATGGAGGATTGAGGTTCTTTCTTCCCAGATGACCCTAGCTTGTGTCACCTTGATAAAAATTCTGTAACAGAACAGTGCAGCCCACTTCCATATACTATGTGAGAGGACCTTGCAGCATGCTTTGAAGGGACCAAAGAAAATCTCCTAGTTAGCTTCAGTAGTCAACTTGATACAGTGACCTGAGTGAGTCTCAATAAGAGAAGTTGTCGTTTTAAAAACAAAACAAAATCCCAATCATTTGAGTTTACCAATAAAGAGTCAGGAGCCAGATGCTGGGGTGAAAACCTGCTAGCTCAGAGAAGCAGCTCACCTTACTTCAACAATGTCCCAGAAGGATAAAGCCCTTTGTTCTCAGTTCAAGTCCCAGAGGAAAAAGCTCTTCCTATTCAGCTCATGTCTCAGAAAGAAAAAGCCCTTCTTACTCATCTCATGTCTCAGAAGGAAAAAGCATTCTTCTCCATGTTGTCTTACATACCCTCCTTCTCAATGTGCCTCCTATCAGTTTAATCCCTGTCAGCTGGTTGCTTGCTTTGCCACTTGACCTAGGGTTAACTTGATTTATTCCAGTTTACAGAAAGCTCTTGGATTAAAGTTGTGTTGTAGTGTTTGGCTGCACCACAAGAACATGTTTAAAATACACAGAAAGCTCTAGGATCAAAGACTGAGCCACACCACAATTAGGAACAAGTATTCACAGATCACAGCCCCAGGACTCACAATGGAATAAAATACCCTCCAACAAAAGGTAGTTAAGAAAGCCAGGGGTAGAAAGCAGGTGGGCAGCCTTCCTCTTGGATTCTGCTTCAGTTCCTGCTTGAGCTCCTGCCCTGGCTTCCCTCACTAATGGCCTATAGCCTGTAAATTGAAGCAAACTCTTATCTCTTCAAGTTGGTTTTGCTCACAGTATTTCATCACAACAGGAAAGCAAACCAGGACATGGAGCAACTTGAATGATGATGGTGGGTCTTAGCTTGCTCCTCCAAAATAATAATGTAGTCATAAATGAAATATTGGTCATTTAAAGAAGTATTTCCATAAAACATCCTTCGTAGTGAGAACCACTGTAAGTATAAAAATACAGCTCCTTTTAGTGCACAGTGTCAAAACTGAAAGCCAGGTGGAACTCTGCATGCAGTGGTGGGAGAACATCATTGTTTAGTTTTGCTCCCTTTTCTCTGGGTCCAGTGTTAGGATATTGTGGAGCGAGGGTCTCATGGTGGTTTTCATAGGGCTCCCAGAACTTGATGATTTTATTTGAATGACTTTCCACAGAGCATAGTGAAGATGACAGCAAGAATGTATTACAGAATAGCATGAGGCATTCTCAGTGGCAAAAATGAGCAATGGCTGGATCCATCATGGAGGAAATCACTGTGCAGGGATGAGCACCAAAGAGCCCATTGTTTGACTGTATATGTGGAGGTAGGCTTCATACTTTCCCAAAGCCCCTGGAACAGAAGGCTCCTTTTGGTTCACGGTGCTGACATGCCCATCTACATTTATCCTTAAGGAAGGGGATCATAGTATGTCCCTGTTCCTTAGTAAATAACTCCCTTCTAGGTAGTTTGTAATCTATCAAGATGACAGGTTACTACCAGTTCAGAAATGCAAGCACCTTGGTAGAGTCAGATGCACCTTTCATAGCACCACTATTTTGACTCAAAATCATGTCATAGCAACTTTAAAAGAATAACAGAAAGAAAATGATAATACCCATATAAGAACAGACATCTTTAGCACCTGAAAATAACCTCCCTTTACTGGGCCTGAATCCCTGCTACCTATGTTTTCCTCTATTTTGTCTAGTCTGAATTTATCCTTTCATGGAGTTCTTTTGTATTCTAAGGAAAAAGAGTTGTGGTACCTACTCTCCCCCACCTTAGAATTGGTGTGCTAACAAGGACACATGGTGGGAGATTCGAAACTGGCTTTGAAGGAAAGGATGGGACCAGGCATTATGGCAAGTCCTGAAATAGTCTATTACTCCACAAACCAGCCAAAACCTTATCTTTTGGGAAAGTGAAGTAATGTTCTTTGAGACAGACATTCTTTATCCTGTTTTTTTTTTTTTTTTTTTCCATAATTTTATTTTTCTCATTAGTTACATTTTGTTAATTCTGTATCCCAGCTGTATCCTCATTCCCTCCCCACCTCCCCATTTCCACCCTCCCTCCCTCATCTCCTCCCTGTCCCTTTCCAAGTCCACTAATAGGGGAGGACCTCCTCCCTTTCATATGACTCGCTTTTTGTCAGGTATTTTCCGGACTGGCTGCAAAGTCTTCCTCTGTGGCCTAACAGTACTGCTCCTCCCTTGGGAGGTTGGGAGGTCAAAGAGCCAGTCATTGAGTTCATGTTAGAAATAGTCCTTGTTCCCTTACTGTGGGAAACCAATTGATTACTGAGCTATCACGGGTCACATCTGAGCAGAGGTTCTAGATTTTATCCTCTCATGGACTTTGGTTGAGTGTCCATCTCAGAAAAGACCCTGTGCCCAGATACGTTTGGTCCTTGTGGAGTTCCTATCCTCTCCACATCAAACTCCCCTTCTTTCACATGATTCCCTGCACTCTGCCGAAGGTTTGTTGTGAGTCTTAGTATCTATTTTGGAGCACTGCTAGGTAGAGTCTTTCAGATTTTTTTCAGTGTAGACTCCCGCCATACTTTCAATGCACATCCCATTTGTCTTTCTAAATGAGGATAGATCATCATACCCCATGTCTGCTTTCTTGATTATCTTCTTTAGATTTCATTATGTTTATCCTATCTTTTAGGTCTACATAAGCGAGTATATTCCATGTTTGTCTTTCTCCTTCTGGGATACTTCACTCAGAATGATCTTTTCTAGATCCCACCATTTGCCTGCAAATTTCATGATTTCCTCCTTTTTGATTGCTGAGTAGTATTCCATTGTGTAGAAATACCACAATTTCTGTATCCATTCCTCCGTTGATGGACATCTGGGTTGTTTCCAGATTCTGGCTATTACAAATAAAGCTGCTACAAAGATGGTTGAACAAATGTCCTTGTTGTATACTTGAGCAAATTTTGGGTATATACCTAGGAGTGGTATAGCTGGGTCTTGAGGTAGCACTACTCCTAATTGTCTGAGAAAGCACCAGATTGACTTCCAAAGTGGTTGTACTAGTTTACATTCCCACCAACAATGGAGGAGGGTTCCCCTTTCACCACAACCTCTCCAGCATGTGTTGTCACTTGAGTTTTTCATCTCGGCCATTCTAATGGGTGTAAGGTGAAATCTCAGGGTCGTTTCGATTTGCATTTCCCTAATGGCTAATGACGTTGAGCATTTCTTTAAGTGTTCCTCTGCCATTCGATGTTCCTGTTTCGAGAATTCTCTGTTTAGCTTCGTTCCCCATTTTTTAATTAGATTACTTGGTTTATTGCTTTTCTGCTTCTTTAGTTCTCTATATATACTGGATATTAGCCCTCTGTCAGATAAAGGGTTGGTGAAGATTCTTTCCCAATCTGTAAGCAGTCGTTTCGTTTTGATGACAGTGTCTTTTGTTTTACAGAAGCTTTTCAGTCTCATGAGGTCCCATTTATTGATTGTTGCTCTTAGAGCCTGTGCTGTTGGTGTTCTGTTCAGGAAGTTGTCTCCTGTGTCAATGAGTTCTAGGCTGTTCCCCACTTTTTCCCCAACTGATTTTGAGTATCTGGTTTTATGTTGAGGTCCTTGATCCACTTCAACTTTAGTTTTGTGCAGGGTGATAAATATGGATCTATTTTCATTTTTCTGCATGTAGACATCCAGTTGTTCTAGCACCATTTGTTGAAGATGCTGTCTTTTCTCCATTGAATGGATTTGGCTTCTTTGTCAAATATCGAGTATTCATAGGTGTGTGGGTTTATTTCTGGGTCTTCTATGCGGTTCCATCGATCCTCCTTTCTGTTTCTATGCCAATACCATGCAGTTTTTATTACTGTTGCCCTGTAGTACAGCTTGAGATCGGGGTTGGAGATACCTCCAGATGATCTGTTGTTGTACAGGATCATTTTGGAGATTCTGGGTTTTTTGTTTCTCCATATGAAGCTGAGAATCTTTTTTTCAAGGTCTGTAAAGAATTGAGTTGGTATTTTGATGGGAATTGCATTGAATCTGTAGATTGCTTTTGGCAGTGTGGCCATTTTCACAAAGTTAATCCTACCAATCCATGAGCACGGGAGATCTTTAAATCTTCTGATATCTTCTTCGATTTTTTTCTTCAGAGACTCGAAGTTTTTCTCAAACAGGTCTTTCACTTGCTTGGTTAGAGTCACACCTAGATACTTTATGTTATAAGTGGCTATTGTGAAGGTTGTTGTTTCCCTAATTTCTTTCTCAGCCTTTTTCTCTTTGGTATACAGGAGGGCTTCTGATTTTTTTGAGTTGATTTTGTATCCTGCCACTTTGCTGAAGGTGTTTATCAGCTGAAGGATTCTCTGGTTGAATTTTTGGGGTCGCTCATGTATACCATCATATCATCTGCAAATAGTGACACTTTGACCTCTTCCTTCCGATTTGTATCCCTTTGAT
>JAEOAE010000260.1:0-13080 GCA_036365155.1 Meriones psammophilus
ACTTCTGGGATTGTTTGTAGTAACATAGCCGGGTCTCACTGTATTGTCCCTTTGCCGAGTCGCAGACATAGAAATACAATTCCCAGAATGCTGTACGCACTGCATTACACCCTCACAAGGCATCCTCCTCCTCCTTACTTAGCCTAGAGCTTTGTCAGGACCCAGAAGTATCCCGGGAAGCGCTCCCGCCACAACGCACACAGCGTTTTCCTGGTCCCTTGTGTTCTGTAAATGTCCCGTCCTGCGCCTCGGAGTCTACTGGATCAGGAGCCTTTCGGAGCCAATTTGTGGCGTCATCGCCCCATCCCCTGGTACCGGAAGTAAACACACAGGGCTGCTGGAAGCAACTTGTTGCAGAAAAAATGTGCGCTTTGAATTCTCCTGATTAGACGCAGTCCAGCTGGTCCCTGGTCCCTGGAGAAGGGATCCTGGGGTCACTCCCCCTTTTTAAAATTAATTTCGAGTCTCCCAGTCAAAGCAGGACTAGTCTTGGTAAGGCAGAAACGCGGATTACATAAAAAATAAATCTTTTTTAAAGATTAAAAAAAAAAAAAAAAAAACTAGAGGCAAGAGAGATGGCTCAGAGGTTAACAATGCTGTCTGCTCTTCTAGAGGTCCTGAATTCAATTCCCAGCAACCACATGGTGGCTCACAGCCATCTGTAATGGGATCTGGTGCCCTGTTCTGGTGCACAGGCAGAATGCTGTACAATGAATGAATGGATGAATGAATACATGGATGGGTGAATCTTAAAAAAAAAAAAAGCCAACCTTTGTCATCATGAAGCAGCCATCTGACACAGAGATCCCTCTCTTACCAAGGTGCCAGGTTCCATCCCAGGGACCACACGGTGGCGCTCAAACCATCTGTCAAGGAATCTGGTGCCCTCTGGTGGAGCACACGTGTCACTTAATAACTAGCTTTATATATATGATGTTTTCATTTAATACTATGTATTTATTTCAATTTAATAAGAACAGACAACAGCGTGTCTTGAGAGCAGGCTTCCCAGAGTCCTGTGGAGTCGGTATGCAGGAGGTCTCTGTGCTAGATCAAAGCAGGGCCTGGGGCCCCCACCTGTGTCCATCCTCCAGTGCTCTCCCAATCTGATGGTAAGATTCTGTTGCTGAGGACAACATCTTCACAAGTCATTGGACACAGCGAATCCCAGCTGGCCCTCACGAGAACCTTCACCCTTATAGACTGCTGTTTGCAATACAGGAACATACGCTGCATGCCACCAGAAGAGAAAAGTACACACCAACCCAGCCATACACCCTTCACTCTCCAACAGTGACCTGCCTACAAGATTTGCTGGTGCACTTGTGGTATAAAGGTCACAGAAGAGACCAACAATATCTAGTTGGGTTTCAGGAGGCCCACTCCATGAGAAGGAACCTTGATCCAATACTGCTTGATTGGCCAGGAACCTGAGTCTACAGAGGCCAAGGACATAAGAAAAATCTAAATGCTACAGTTGTGCTAAAGGAGCACAACCATACTCACAGATTAGTGCCTTGCTAGGCCATCATTGGAAATTCCTCCTGCAGGAGATGGGAATAAATACAGAGACCCACATCCAGTCGATATGCAAACAGTGAGAAGCCTTGGACCATTACACCCTAAATGAGATGTCTGCAAGAAACCCTAAGCCCCTAAGGGCTCAAGAAACTCTGTGTGCAGAGTGTAAGCGCCAGAGTGGATGAAGGACACAAGGGTAACAAGGCCTTGTAAACACAGCAGGACCAACACACATATGAATGCACCCTGACCCACAAGCTAGCTCTTATTTCACTTTCCCCTGTTGGGGTTGCCTTGACAGGCAAAGAGTATGTGTTCGGTCCTGATGCCATTTGATATGCTGGGGTGGGTGGGTATGCACAGGAGAGGCAGGGTGATCCTCTTTTCTGAAGAGCCAGGTGAGGGATGATAGTGGGAAAAAAAGGGAGGGTACGACTGGACAGAGAAGAAGGGGAGATCTAAGACAGGGATGTAAAATGAACAAATAAAAATTTTAAAAATAAAAATAAGAAATAAGGGGGCAGGAGAGATAGCACAGAGTTTAAGATCACAGGCTGCTCTTCCAGAGTTTCTGAGCTCAATTCCCAGCACCCACATGGTCATATCAATCTATAGTGAGACCTGGTGCCCTCCTCTGGCATGCAGACAGAATAGTGTACAAATAATAAACAAATCTTCCATAATAAAGAGAACTACACTATGAATCATAAATAAAGTTTCCATCCCTCCAAAAAGAACACTCATTCCCTATTTAATAATAATAATAATAATAATAATAATAATAATAATAATAACAATGATAATAAATGAAAATCTTATTTTTCTCCAAGGGACTCTCATTGAGACAACAAACCAGAGTAATGTGTAGGTCCCATGAGAAGCAATAGATGGCAACAGAAAAACTCAAGGGTATACTTGTGGGTTGTCAATGCTGCCTCTTCAGGCACCAGGCATCCACCTGGTACACAGGCACACCTATCCATGCAGGCAAAACAGTCATACGTGTAAAAATAAACAAATAGATGGGATTTACACTTCTTAGAAGAAGGGAAAAAAGCACAAGTGTCCATTAGTAAGTAAAGCTAGTTCATTGCACACACAGCCCCAGCTTAAATCTATGTATTCCCAGTTTAAATGTGCCAGTTCAAAATTCCCTGCTCAGCCAGGGCCCAGCCATTCCCTGCTCACTGCAGAAGGAATTCTGGAGCCCCTGCCCCCCCTTTCTTTTTGTGAGTGCCAACTCTCCCAGTCAAAACAGTGCTGGTCTCAGGAAGGCAAACAGAGATTATAAGTCGTTTTAAAGACTATAACAAGAAGCCAGGTGTGGTGTCACATGCCTGTGGCTGTCAGTGGGGCAAGCAGAGGCTGGTGTGAGTTCCAGGCCATCTGGGTTTGCAAAATGAGTTCAGGACATGCAAGGTCACAAGAGAAATCCTCTCTCCAAAAGCAAGGCTTTGCACCCCTGCCAGCTCTTCACACTCACTTGTCTAGACATGTCCTAAGTCATAAAGTATGATTTCAACCAGGCTATAAGAAAGTCCTGCCAAGCATAGTGCACACACCTTCAATCCCAGAACTTGGGAGGCAGAGGCAAGTAGATGTCTGTGAGTATGTCTCTGAGTTTGAGGCCAGCGTGGTATACAAAAAGGCCTGGACAGCCAGGGCTACACAGAGAAACCCTGTCTCAAAAACCCAAATTAATAATAATAATGATGATAATAATAATAAGATTGAAATAAAAAAATCAGAGCGAGGCCTGTTGGCACATTGTCAGGTTCATTTCACAAGGAAGGCACACAGTAGAGTTTATGGAAAAAATAGCAGATGGAAGAAGGATTTGAAACTTCATTTTAGTTCATTTTAAAAATCTCAATTACATTAATTCTTTGTGGATTTGAGAGACCAAAGACTTAAAATCAGTGGGTATTTTTTTAAAGTTTAAAGCAGAAGCATGAATAAAGGCTAGTTATTTGGAGACATGTCCAGCCTCGTTCGGGGAAGAACTAGCCTTAATGCCCTGAGGATACAAATTAGCCTTACTACATTCTTTCCTGCCCACTAATTATACAGTTTTAGGTAACTGGCCCATAGGGCCAGGCCAGAACTGTTTGTACTCTTGCTGCCCAAAGTGGACCAACTATTTCAAAAGTCAGTTTCCATTTCACAATCACGTAACACCAAAGCATGTAAGTCTCTGCTTGCGGTTTTGCCCCATAAAAACCTTGCTTCCCAACATCTCAGGGCTACATTCCTCTCCTGTGTCCACAGGAAGTTTGTGTCCCATGGCTGAACATGTATACAATTTAAAAAACCTCATGTATTTACAGTAGAGTGTACCCCTGGGCTTTTGGGGTTCCTGAACTGGGCATAACAGTTTCACTCTGAATAAGACCATTAGTAATTTATAAAGCATTATGTAATCTATCTCTGTGGTATTTTAATCCCCTCTCTGTTTGTTAGCATGTCCCTTAAAGTACGATTCAATTTTTCAATGACTGCTTGACTGGCAGGATTGTGAGGTATACATGTTACATATTTTATCTTATAATATCTAAAAAAAAATCTTTCCATTTTATTAGAGACATATACTGTAGCATTATCAGTCTTGAATAGTGTAGGAATAACCATGACTTCCATCACTTTAATAAATGCATAATAACTGAATCAGCTTTCAGAACTTATGGCTTTTGCTCATTGGAACCTGAACATGTTTCTATAGTATGGTGCACATATTTCAGTTTACCAAACTCTATAACATAAAGCACATGATTTTCCAAATTTCATTTCTTTAGTTACCAATAGGGTTACTTCCTGCAGTTAGTGGAGTTTAGTTATATAATGAACAAGTGGGACACTTTCACTCAATTTCTTTGGCTTGTTGCCAAGTGATAGAAAACTCTCTTTGAAACCTTTGCTGTTAACATGGTGTTTTAATGAAATTCTAAGGCCTCTAACACGCTTCCTATTAATAGTTGATCAATTTCATCATGTCTTGTGCTAGAAGGGCCTTGTGGCACCATATCAGATCTGATCAATGTTATATACAGTGTATTATTTCTATTTTTGATTACTCGAATTTGTAATTGAAGAAACAGTGAATTAAACCAAATTATCCTGAATTAGATCAGTAGTTTTTATATGCAGAAAACCTTTCTGCATATTGTGAGTCAGTGAATATATTAAGAGATTCTTGAAAATTTGATAACACCAAGAGAATTGTATATAATTTTGATTTTTGAACTGAATCATATGGATTCAATTTTTTAAGTTTTTATTTTGTTTGTGTGCCAAAAATATCCATTCTAAGACAGTCCTCCCTCTGCATAAGAATTCCTGTGGGTGAATGAGTGGAAAGCAAGATAACCAAAATACAGGTCCTCTTTGGATCAATATGGTCTATATATGCATCTGTAATTTCCTTTCTGCCAGAGCCAATTCATTTTCATCTTCAGTTGATAACGTTCTTGGACTTTTAAAGTCCTTATCATCCTGTAAGGTTTGAAATAAGTTACTTAGCTCTTGAGTAGCTAAACTGAAGGTAGGCTATAGCCAGTTAATATCTCACAGCAATTTTTTGGAAATCATTAAGAGTTTTTAATTAGGTTCTTCTATTTTGTACTTTTTTTGTGGTCGAGTTTTCTGTAGACCTATTTTGTATCCTAGAAATTAATAGAATCTCTTCTTTGTAATCTTTCAGGAGCAATCTCTAAACCCCAACAAGGCAAAGTTCTGTTTATATCAACAAAAATATTTTCTAATGTTTTTTGTATCTGAATCAGCTAATAAGATAGCATCTATATAGTGGTAAATTATGGATTGAGAAACTGCTTATGAATTATCTCTAACAGCTGTTGTACAAAATATTGGCACAAAGTAGGACTGTTCAACATCCCCTGTGGTAAGACCCTCGAGTGATATCTCTTTATTGGACAGCTTCTATTCAAAGTGGGTCCTAAGAAAGCAAACCTTTCCCTATCATGCTCATGTAAAGAAATTGTGAAAAAGCAATCCATTAAATCAATCACCATAATAGGCCATTCCTTAGGTAACAAGGAAGGTAATGGGATTATGGATCATTAACGATCTCATTGGCTGAATAATTTTGTTAACGGCTTTGAGATCTGTTAACATCCTCCATTTGCCAGATTTCTTTTTGATGACAAATACAGGAGAATTCCAAGGGCTGCTAGACTCCTGTATATGTTGAGCCTCCAGCTCTTCTAAGACTAACTGTTCTAGTGCCAGTAATTTTTCTTTACTCATAGACCATTGTTCAATCCAAATAGGTTGGTCAGCCAACTACCTTGGTAAGGTTGTGGGATTTTTACTAGCAGTGGCTTCCCAGCATGAAGTTGAAAAGACAGCCTCTGTTGTATTTTGTTTATGGATAGCTTGGACAGCCTGTAACTGGTTTTGATGGCATTTTAAAATAATTTTAATTTCTTTGTCAGGAATATTACCTGTTTTGCCTCTGAAATTGGGGGTTGTTAATTTGGGTCTCCCATTGTTGTAACAGATCTCTTTTCCATAAGTTTATGGCTATCTCAGACACATATAGCCTTAATTTTCCTATTTGACCTTCTGGTCCTATACATTTAAGCCACCTGACATGTTGTTTTACTTTAGATAAAGTTCCAGCTCCTTGGAATTGGATATCCACCTCTTGAATTGGCTAATTTGGGGGTCAGAATTTAGGAGTGATAATTGTGACATCAGCCCCAGTATCCACCATACCTTCAATTTCAATATTATTTAAAATTATCTTTGATTTTGGCCTATGATCATTTATAGAGGTTTGCCAATATATTTGTTTGTTTGTTTGTTTGTTCCCTTCCTGTTTTTTTTTTTTTTTTATCTATAAAACCTACCCTGGCCTCACTGTTGAAGTCTTTAATGTTTATTCCCAGAGCAGTGGTGTTTAACTTTCTTGTGGAGGAGTAGCCCTGTCCTGTACTGGGGCCTGAGAAAGACCCCCTCAGGCATTTTTGATAAAGAATTACCCCATTTATCTGTGCTATACATTCACTAATCCAATGTCAACCCTTGCCATATCTTCTGCATATTCTAGGAAGTACAGGCTCCCTTTTTGAATTATTTTGTTTTTTCTCGTAACTCCATTTGCAGCAACCTTGCCCATCAAAATTAAGACATTTCCCAATGTCTTTAGGGGTAGCTTCACCTATCAAGGACAAATTGATGATTGAGGTCTGATGTCAATTGTATTTATAACCCGTTCGTCTATTTGTGCACACCTTGCTTTGAATGGCTGTATTACCTCTTTGCATTCAAAAATCTTTGCATTTTCAAAAGCTAAAGATTCTATTATTGCTTTTCTAGCTAGTGGATCTGATATACTTGTATCCCCAGCTGAGGTCAATCTTTGCAAAACGTTAATGAAAATTTCACTTGGAGTTGTATGACCTGAGAGAATGGCTCAAGCCTTTTTCCTGATTCCTCAACCTTGTCCAAGGTATTTAAGGCTGCTAGGTGACATGATTCTAAGGTTTCTTCATTATATACAGCTTGTATCTCTGTGTCAGTCTATTGGCCATCACCAAGCAGCTGTTGCTTAGAAACACCAAGAGCCCTGGCTCTATTTTTGTATGCTATCTCTCTAGCCTCTCCTCTTCACCATGATAGCGATTGTAAATATGGCTCAGGTTCTTTTATTGCCTTTGGTATATCCTCCCAGTCATTTGGGATTACTCTACTGATTGGCCAGGACGTCAGCATTTGTTTTACAAATGGTGAATGCATTCCAAAATTGGTGACACTTTCTTTAAATTTTCTTAGTTCTAGCACTTCCACAGGGTGCCATTCATCCTCATGGTAATCCTGTGGGAGATCATAATCTGCTGGTCTCTGTTGTACACTGACTGGATAAGCTAATGTTTGTTTTCTAACCACCTTTGTTTGGCTTTCTTTATTATTATTTTTTGCCTCTGCCTGAGTATTTTCTTTACTTAGTATTCTGAACTCACTTTTTTTAAGGTCTGTACCCATATTTCACACCTATTTCTCTGTTGTTTGTTTTGTTCAATAATCTCTTGTTTTATGCCTCCCTTCTAACTTTTAATTTTTCTTTGTAGTGTTCTAATTGTTTGTGTTTTCCAGTATCTTTTCTAAAACCTCTGCCCTATTTTCCTGTTGTTTCTTATGTTCCGTAAGTTTTTGTATCTCTTGTTTTATGTCCTGTTTCCAACTTTCATTTTTTCTTTATATTGTTCTACTTGTTTGTTGTGTTGTTCCAGTACCTTTTCTAAAGCCTTTGCCTTTGAGAACACATAAAAGGCTAAATCAATTATTAAAGTTAAATTGAGGAATATGAATGTAACCATAGTCATAATTTCTAAACTTTCCTTTATTTCTGTCTTAATACAGTAGAAGAGATTATCAGCCAAGCTCAAAGAAGTCCGTTTTAATGTTTCTCTCATCCTGTTAGACTGTAGTGGCAACCAGTTTTGATCAGTCTCAGGTCTGCCCACAGTAGGCTGTCTTTTGCTCTGAGGCATGTTTAAGAGTCGCTTTTAAAGAGCCAGTAATTTATCTGGGAGGTTTTGGGTTTAAATTTTGAGTTGTATCACTGGGAGTTTATTCCTCTCCCCCACCAAATTATATTAAAGTAAGATTTAAACGGTGTGGATACTTAGATGAGTTAGGTGCCATTTTTTGTAGGTTATTAATATTTACTATTGATAAAACTTTTAGTTAAGCAGTGGTTATTCCTAAACTGCTGTATAACCAAATGACCACACAGAGACTAGGATTTATTTCATTAACCTAGAGCACAATGCTGGCCAACAGTTACTCCATCCTAAACCTCTAAGCCCCCCGAGTTTCCTACCATTCAGATTCACCCATCATATTGCTTTTAGTGATATCTTAGTTTCATTTAATTTCTACATGTGATGCCAAGACCTCTCCTGCAGATTCTCCTCTTCTCCTCTTCTGCCTCCTTCAGCTTCCTCCCACTCTGGGCCAGGATGTCTCACCTTATCCTCTCCATTACTCAGTATTGGGGCTGGTTGTTTTAATTGACAATATAGAGAACAAATGGTGGCATGTTTATGCAAACTTGAGACAGGTGATGGTTAGAAGAAGCATCACAATGCAATACCTGGATTGAAACCAGACAGTGGAGGAGAGAAATCAACATTTGAATGAACAAGGGTAAATTGTATACATTCCAAAAAAGAACATTATACCAATATAATCCCTTCTATCATATTAGAACAACATGGTCTAAAGATAGACCTCAATAGTAACAAAAAATAGTAAACAGCCTGCATATGCATGGAAACTGAACTCTACTCAATGGCAGCTGGATTATGGAAGGAATAAACTAATTAGACTTTCTAGAATTTAACAAAAATGAAGGCATAACTTACCCAAACTAATGAGACAAAATGAAAGTAATTCTAAGAGGAAAGTTCATAGAACTAAGTGCCTTCATAAAGAAATCTGAGGCATTTCAAATCAACATAACAACACACATGAATGACCTAGTCAAAAGGAAGCAGACATACACAAGAAGAGTAAATGGCTAGAAATAATCAAACTTAAGGCAGAAATCAATAAATTAGAAACAAAGAAAACAATTCAAAGAATAAACAAAAGCAAGAGCTGGTTCTTGGAGAAAATGACAAAGATAAACAAACCTTTAGCATAACTAACTAAAACACAGGGAGACACTATACAAATCAGCAAAATCAGAAAATAAAAGGCGGTATAATTACAGACACTGAGGAAATTCAAAGAATAATTAGGTTTTACCTTAAAAGTCTATATGCCACAAAATTTGAAAATCTAAATGAAATGGAATATTTTCTTGCAAGATTACACTTATCAAAGTTGAATCTGGATAAGGTAACTAAATTAATAGACCTATATGCCCTAACAAAATATAAGCAGTCATCAAATTCTTCCTGCCAAACAAAGCCCAGAGCCTGATGGTTTCAGCGCAGAATTCTACCAGACCTTCAAAAAAGAGGTAACGCCAATACTCTTCAAACTATTTCACAAAACAGAAAAAGAAGAGCATTACAAACTCATTCTATGAGGCCACATTCGCCTTGATACTTAAACCTCACAAAAGCTAACTAATGGCAGGGATACACTAAGAAAGATAATTTCAGAACATTCCCTCTTATGAATATTGAAACAAAAATACTCAATAAAATACTCACAAAATGAATCTAAGAAAACATCAAAGATCTCATATACCATGACCAAGTAGGTTTCATCTTAGGCATGCAGGGGAGGTATAATATACAGAAATCCATTAGTGAAATCCACTACATAAACAAAATGAGAAATAAAAAACCACATGATCATCTCAATAGATGCTGAAAAACATTTAATAAAATTCAAGATCAATTAATGTTTAAAGACTTAGAGATATCAGAGATAAAAGGCACACGCCTAAACACAGTAAAGATAATATACAACAAGCCTATAGCAAACATCAAACTAAATGGAAAACAATTCAAATCAATCCCACTGAAATCAGAGACAAGTCAAGTTTGGTCACTCTCTCCTTTCTCTTCAACATATTACTGGAAGTTCTATCTATAGCAGTAAAACAACTAAAGGAAATCAAGGGGATACAAAGCAGAGAGGAAGAAGTCAAAGTATCACTATTCACAAATGATATGACAGTATACATGAGTGACCCTAAAAATTCTACCAGAGAACTACTACAGCTGATAAACACCTCAGCATAGTGGCTGGAAACAAAGTTGCTAAAAAAATATCTGAAGCCCTCTTGTATTGAAAAGACAAGAGAGCTGAGAAAGAAATTAGGAAAAAAAAAAAAAAAAAAAAAAAAAAAACAGCAACCATGCAATAGCCACAAATAAGATAAAGTGTACTGGTGTGACTAACCAAGCAAGTGAAAAATCTGAATAAAAAAACTTCATGTCTTTGAAGAAAGAAATTGAAGAAGATATCATAAGATGGAATGATCTCCATACTCATGGATCAGTAGGAATAACAGCAAAATGGCCATCCTACCAAAAGAAATGTAGAGATCCAATGCAATTTCCATCAAAATACCAACACAATTCTTTACAGACCTTGAAAGAACAATTCTCAACATTACATAAAAACACAAAAAAGCCAGAATAGTTAAAATAATCCAGTGGTCAGGCCACCCTCAAGGCCATTCCTGTCAGAACTGCCCTGAAATGCAGCTGTGGTTCACGATGGCCCTCCTGGATCTCAAGCTGTACTACAGAGAAACAGTAAAAACGGTGTGGTATTGGCATAGAAACATACTGGTGGATCAGTAGAATTGAATCAAAGACCCAAAAATAAACCCACACAACTACAACACCTGATTTTTGACAAAGCCAAAACCATTCAATGGAAAAAAGAACATCTTCAACCAATTGTGCTTGTCTAACTGGATGTCCAGATATAGAAAGATACAAATAGGTCCATACTTATCACCCTGCATAAAATAAAGTCCTTGTGGATCAAATTAATACTCTTAATCTGTTATTAAAAAAAGTGAGGAAGAGGCTTGAACACATTGGCACAGGAGACAACTTCCTGAACACAACACCAGCAGCACAGGCTCTAAGATCTACAATCAATAAATGGGATCTCATGAAACTTAAAATCTTCTCTAAAGCAAAGGACACTGTCAGCAGAACCAAATAATTGCTTACAGACTGGGAAAGGATCTTCACCAACTCTACATCATACAGAAAGCTAATATCCAGAATATATAAATAACCCAACAAATCAAATAAACCAATTTAAAATAGGGTTCAGAGCTAAACAGAAATTCTCAAAAGAGAAATATTAAATGGTGTAGAAACACTGTAAAATTCTCAACATCCTTAAAAATCTGAGAAATGAAAATCAAAACGACTCTGAGACTCCACCTCTCACCCATCAGAATGACTAAGATAAAAAACTCAAGGGACAACTCATGCTGGAGAAGATGTGCAGAAAGGAGAACCCTCCTCCATTGCTGGTAGAATGTAAACTTGTATAACCACTTTGGAAATCAGTCTGGCACTTTCTCAGAAAATTTGGAATACTGCTACCCCAAGACCCAGCTAAATACCTCCTAGACATATATCAGAAAGATGCTCAAACATACAACAAGGGCATTTGCTCAACTATGACTATAACAGCTTTATTCATAATAGCCAGTAGCTGGAATCAAACTAGATGTCCCTCAATGGGGGAATGGATACAGAAATTGTGGTAGATTTACACAAGGAAATACTACTCAGGTATTAAAAACAAGAAAATCATGAAATTTGCAGGCAAATGGATGGAACTAAAAAAGATCACCCTGAGTGATGTATCCCAGAAGCAGAAATACATGTTTGGTATATATTCACTTATAAGTGGCCATTACCCATACAATATAGATTGGACATACTAAAATCTACAGACTTTTAAAAGCTAAAGTACAAGGAGGAACATAGGGAAGATGCTTAATTCGCATTCAGAAAAGAAAACAGGATAGATGCCAGAACCCATAGAAGAGAGAGAACAGGATAGCAGCCTTCCATGGATGAACACTAAGTGACTCCACTCAAGAGGTGATTGAAGTAGATGCAGAGACCCACAGCAAAATTTTGTATAGAGCACAAAAAGTCTTATTGAAGAAGTGGGAGATAGAAGGACCTAAAGGGGACAGGAGTCATTCAAGGAGACCAACAAAGCAAAAAAATCTGGGTCCTGAGGCCCTCAAGAGACTGATGCATCAACCAAAGAGCATGAGAGGACTTAGAAGCCCTGCTCAGATGTAGCCTATGGACAGCTCAGTCTCCATATGGGATTCCTAGTAAGGGGAGAAGAGACAGTCTCTGAACTTGGTTGCCTGCTTCTTGATCACTTCTCCCTGGTGGGGCCACCTAGACAGCCTAAAGATGACTAGGATACAGGGAGTCTTAATGGAACTTCCCTATCAGAGGACTACAGGGGAAGGATAGGGGAGGAGGAGGAAGGGATCGTGGGACATAGAGTAGATAAGGGAGGGGGCAACAATTGGGATACAAAGTGTATAAATTGTAAAAATTAATGATAAACATGGGTGACAGAATGAAGCATAAATAAGACAATTTACTGGGAAACACAAAAAATACTCATCATCTTTAATCATAGATCTATCTAGAAAAAAGAACTTAGGCAACCAATACCTCAAATGACAAATAATGTATGTTTAGTGTTCTTCTTGACACTATAGTAGAAGAGAATGTGATAGGATGCACACAATATCATTGGAAATCTTTCTTCATGTACAGAACATGAAGTGACTTGTAGGAGGTGAGATGTTGATTTACTTTCTCCCCACAGATGAGCAGGAATGTATCCCTTGCTGAATTCAAGAGTACCCAAACCTTGAGAGAAACCAGTGCCTGCCCATGGCAGTGACCTTCCTGTCCTTTGAATATCCTCTGGGCTTGGCCCTGGCCTGCATGGCTCTGTGCTTATCTGTTAGCACAGCTGTTATTTTGGGGAATCTTTCTCAAGCACCATGACTCACCCATCATTAAGTCTAATAACTGGACTATAATTAAATACCTTAGTGTCTTC
>JAEOAE010002119.1:0-12556 GCA_036365155.1 Meriones psammophilus
TCAGTTACATTGCTTGATTTTGGGTTGCCTGTTACTAAGGGTTCAGTGCTGTAATATATATTATTAGGGTTACACAGATGCTAATTCTCCTATTAACATCATATTCCTGTCAGTAACCAGAAATGACTTCCTGGATAGCCCAGTTAGTTCTATGATTTCCAAAACCAATTCTTTTTTGCATACTTGCCTCACCCAATCAAAGCTGCTTGCATATTAGGGATGCTGTAGCTAAGGAATAAGTGAGCCTTCCCCAAAGGAACTTTTTTAAATTTGCAAAACATATCCTGGGCACTGAAATAATACAGACAATGTGAGGTGCAGCAGTTCCATTGAGGCTTAAACAAGAGCTGGAGTCAGGTGAGTTTGGGAGCCAGAATTCCTCCACCTCTTGTGGGAAATGAAACTGAGCACAAATATTAAAAACCACAGTAAAGAACCTAACAAATTTGATTAACAGATATTCCAGTTCTTGACCATGTAATCCCACACTTACATAGAATTAGTATTCTATGAATTATGTAGCGTGGGACAGTGTTGGCTGACCCTGTAGCCATCAAGATAAAATAAAATTGCCTCACAGACAGAAAAAAAAGCAGTGATTCTAGATGTTTGCAGTGTAACTCATAGATTCAAAGGTCAAGCAAAGGCTGTGTAAAGTCTGCTAGAGAGAACCACGAGACGATGTTTTGAGTTGTTTATTTCTACTTTGAATAGTGAGAGTTTACTGAGGCTTTGCATATGAACTTTGCATATAGAAAAGCAAATATTTCCTAAGACCTACTTCTACATTTGGTTTTCTAGCCCCATCACCCAACCTCATCCCAGAAAGTCGGGCTGTCTAACACAGTGCCTGTTATCAGAAGGAAATAAATAGATTAAACCACCCTCACAGACTCTATCATTTCTCAGTCATTATTTCTTGCAGAAGAACCTCACACCACAGTGATTGGCTGGCACATCTAGCATGAAGTGTGGGCAGGAGTCACTGTACGTGCTGAGGTACTCACCAATTCTCTCCAGCAGATTCCATTGCAAGTGATAGAAAAGCATCCTCCACTCTTTCCCTAAAGCCTGTCTGATCGGTACCGAAACCTTTCAAATCATATGCCACTTCAGTTTTGAAACTTTGTTTTTCTTATTGTAATTTATTTCTTCAGCCATCAGTACCCTTTCTCCTCCCTTCTTCCCTGCTAGAATTATTGTTAAATAGAGTTTGAAACCTCCTAAGCTGATTTTCTTTCTCCGCTAGTTCTCTTGTTTGTTGTAAGGTAAGGTCATAAACACATCCCTAGCTGACTCACTATGCAAGATGACCTTAAACTCACAGTGATCCTCCTGCTCTCCTATTCAGTGCTGGGATTTCAGCTGTGTACACCTGTTCCTAATTTTCATTCTTTGATTTTCTTTAGTGTTCCCCTCCTGCTTTTTGTCCTGACATCCCCCTGCACTTTCTCAAAAATGTGTGTGTGTGTGTGTGTATCTTTCATTTTCTAAGACTTCTGTTGGATTTTAAACTTCAGATAGCATTTTTTAATTCTCAATGCTCCTTTGTTCTACTATTAAAAAATAACTAATCCCTGTCATTACATGGATTCAGCATCTTGTGGAATGTGTAATAAGCTCCATCTTGTACTTCCTCAACTGATCTCCCTTCAGACTTGGTCTTTTTGCTGGTTTTGGCCTTTGTGTTTCCTGGTGGGTATATTTTCTTAATAGCTAATGAGCCTTCTGTGTTTGCTTAGATATAAAGAAAGAAGGATCAATAGCCACCAAAGGACACTGGACAAAGAACATTACAGTTCATTATCTAGTGAACTGATGTCATGTTTTTCATTGAAATCACCAGTGTCATAATCTGTAGGTGTATTCTCTGGTGAAATTCTCCCATAGGACAAATTTCTTCCTTGATCCTGCCTGGAAAATATAACTTCAGTATATATGTTCACGAGAACAGAATGGGTAAATATTATACATGAAAACTTTCATTTAATCTACCAGTTTAATGGCTAGTACTTGTCGCCCGCAGTCATCCATTTCAATTGTCCTGAAGTCTCTGTCTCAACCTCCAGAGCTTCACTTTGTGGTCCATTGATTTTTTTTTGCCTGTTGTTTCTTCCCGAATAAGCCACTGACTTTCACCTAGGGTAGGAGAAGTTCTTGCATCTAAGCTGTGCGTGAAGGAAGAAATCTAGAAGTCTGGTTTTAAACAGTTTCACAAAACTCCTGGTTTTAGCTGCATATATGGCTCCTCCCATTAGCAGCCCGCGGGCTTGTGGAGATAGACCACCTTACTTCTTCGTGGTCCACCTAGGTTTTAGGCATCATCTTTCTCAAGTCTTATTAAGTCCATTTGTCTACCTGCTTTCTGCTACCAAACCTCACCTGCTGCTGTCTTCTGCCCCATCGATTTGCCCTCACTTAAAGAGAAACCACTTCCTTCAAGCCTGTGCTGAGTTAGTAAGGTTTAAGTGGTGGCAACAACCACGTGACTCCCAGCTTACACAGCAGCAACATTCTCCAACAGCCAAACTGTGTTCAAATCACAAACAGATTCTTTTTCACCTTTTTCTGCCAGCAGCAACCATTACTAAGCGTAACATTGAGGCTGATGAAAGGGAACATATGTAGCCAGTGACTCCTGTAAGTTACATGCAGAAGCCCACAGGGTGGGCCTCAAACTTAGGTCATCACAGGCTTCTCTGTCTTAAGGTGCCCGGTGGGGTTTCTGTTCTCATCCCCAGGAACATGCCTACCAAAGCTCAGTATTGACGCAATGGCCTCGGCTTCCCTTCGGTACCAGGCCAGACTAGGTGACAGCAGGGATAGTCTTGCCCAGCTCCATTAGGCATCGCTGTTCCCAGATGTCTGGGGTTTTGAATACAACTCTCAGGAAAGCTCCGGTTATAAACAGGAGAGGAAATGTGGACAATAGTCCCACCCCTCACACCTAAAGAACTCACACACAAACAGCTTCCCAAAGTAAACATTAGGTGTCTTTGGGTCTGGCTTTGTTTTGGGAGTAATCATTTTTATTTCACAGTGAAGGTTATATTAGACTTTCCTTACAGACATTTTTGTTGTTTTTCCTATTTTTAAATGTTTTTAGTGAAATGAATTATATCCCTTTCCCCCTCCCCCTCTAGCCTCTGTTATCCTTTCTTGAGTTCTTTCAATATTTCCCCTCCTCAAGTTGATATTATCATGATTATTAATTGCATACTTACATATAGGTATGTTTATATACATGTATGCTACAAATATATAAATACTGGAATCCATTTTCATGGTGATATACAATTTTAAGGCTGGCCACTCATTGGGCAATGAATATAGAACTAATCCTTGGCAAAAGCTAATTATTCTCCCAATAGTCAACATCTCTCTAGGGTGGGACCTCAAAAATTTCCCCTCTTCCATGTTAAGCGTGTTCATTGATGTTGTCCTTGTTCCTTTTTGTCTATGCAATACCATTTCTAAGATAGATTGTTCATGCAACAGACTCCCTACTATTCCTGGCTCTACAGCTTTTCTGCCCCATCTTCTGTGATGTTCCCAAGCTTGGGGAGCTGTAGTGTAGATATGTGAGTTTAGGCTGGACTCTCCGGCTACAGGCTTTCTCATAAAGTAAGCACACATGAGTGGAAGAGACTGGCCTGGGATGCTTGTATTGGTTATAGGAAGTGGTGGGATGAGTTGAGTGAATTTGTTCCTTTTGTTATTTTTCTGCTCTCCAGATCTTCATAAGGTGTTCACAGTAATCTATAAAGGACAAATTTAATTGGACACATAAAGCTAACAAGGTAGCTTTGGGGCAGCGAGGGTGGCCGGATATTAAAATCCAGCTGGCGAGAAGATTCGGGGTGGTTCCATTTCTTTTATCTTACTTGATAATAAAAACACTTACCCTGAGGCGTAAACAAGAGACCCTAAGTGGTTTCCCACAGTTACAAATATTGCTCACCTGCAACACTGTGAAAACTGTTCTTTGGCTGAGTCAGCTGCTGGGGTATGCTTAGATTTTCACAGCACCAGGCAGAAAACTCATGGGGAAGAAAGGATGTGTTTTGTCTTCGGTTTCACACCATGGGTGGGAGGGCATGAGAAATGCTCGTATCATGGAGAGCAAGTGCTTAAGAGGCATAATAACCCAGAACAGCTATTGTCAGCCACTCTTTGGGAATGGAAGCTAAAATAACAGAATGGGCAGACACCCCCAAGGGCCTGTCACCAACCTCCACCAGCCAGGCCTCCTTTCCACGACACCTCTCCAAAACACCAACACCCAGCAATTCCACTGACTAGAGCAAATATTCAAAACAGGAGTCTATTAGGGACATTCCAATTCTAGCCATAGCATGCTATCTCAATAAATACAAGTGTTTTGAAGAAACATTAGCTGGACCTGTAGTGGTAAAAAGTGACACCACAGGGACAGGGGAAGGCCAGGAGGAATAAAAAATCAGAATGTTGATTGTTAGATGGAATTTGTACAACATATTCTTTCCTATGTTCTAGAAAGTTCAAAGTTGCAAACCATGGGCATAAGCAGTCAGTATCAAGAAGCCTAAGCACTATTCCATTCCTCAAACAAGTTTGTGAAGACCTTGATAGTGGGTTCCTAAACACTTTGTCTCATAAGTCTTAACGACTCAGGAATGAACTAGTTAGAGTTCTGAAATTGAAATGAAGTGGAAGTTACATGTTTTATTAAAGAAATGAATTCTCTGAATGTGGGCAGAGTTCAGTCTCTAAGTTCTAACCACTAAATTTGTGATACATAATAAAAATATTTTCCTAGGTATATTTTCAACTCAGCTTGCAACATGTACAAAACCAATTTTATATCTATATATTTAATTACCTTATTACATATATTTAACTCCGTTATATAACAATATATATTTGATTAAATACACATATATGTAGATGTAGTTATATTATATATTAGTAGTTATATCATATACCATATATAATATTATATATATATACATATATATATAATATATATATGTGTATATATTCAATTTCCTAGACTTAAGTTTGGTAAAACCAAACAGTTGAAGATTTCTTTTATCTTTCTCTTTTTTTCTTTATAGAGGTCTCTACATAGCCGTTATATTTTATTATAAAGACATTATGTTAGTCTTAATGAAGAATCAAATACCAATTGTTGAACTAGATGACTCTCCACCAGCTCTATTACACAAGATTTTCTCTGAGTTCACGAAGGTACACTGAGTTCTCATTTTCTCTACTTTACCTTGGGGTTAACACACATAAATCTCTGAAGCTTTGCTTGAGGGTCCACACGATCAAAAGTTTGGGGCGGGGAGTAGACTGATCTCAAAGACCCTTACAGGCTCAGCATACTTACGCCAATTTTCAAAAGGCCAAAATAGTGCCTCAGCTACATTTCACAACAAAGCGTCATCATGTCCAGATTGGCATGTCTCCACTCTTCAAGGATTATGGGATCATTTGTAATGACTTCCGAATAGATCTGTTTCATTAGCATTCAGATATTTTCCAAATGGACAGAGATCAAAAGTTTAAGTATTAATATCTGAAAATGGACTGGAGAGCAAATATCAGAGCGGGGTCAGGTTTCCTTCTCCATGCCTTGCTTTGATGCCCGACTAAATCATTTGCTGGCTCTGATGATGATGTGACCTCGTGACTTCTTTTGCAGCTGTCTTGTGCGTGGGAAGACATCAGGTGGCTGAGGCAAAGCGTGCCCATCTCTATGTCCTCATCCAGGTGCAGACTGGCCCAGAAGATGCTGGCTGCCCCAGCCCAGCTACAGGTGAGGACCCGGGCCACAGGCTCTGGGAAGAACCTTCAGACTTGAAGGCTCCTGTCACCAATCCTTCCTAAAAGGAAGAAGGCTCTTCAGATCTCTGACCACAGAAAGCTTCCTGGACAAGTTGGGCTATGCCTCTAGTCATGGTGGGCTTTGGTATGAATCTAAACAAGAGTTCTTGCATCTGATACCTAATCCAGTCAACTTGGGTTTTTCTTCAAGGTCTCGTTTTGTTGCCTGTAGACCAAGGAACTTTGGCGGATCGCAGAGAGCTATGCTGTTCTGTTGGAGTGTATGGAAGGGATCAGTGAGCAGCAGGGGTTTAGGGCAGCCTGATGTGCTGTTTCTAGCCTATGCTTGTATATGAAGCTGGGAGCCTTAACAGAACCTTGAGCCTCTATCAGTGATGTGAATCTCTGCCACAAAGCTGTCTCAAAATATCAAGAAATTTGTAAGCCGACACTTATGGCAGAAGCGAGCTCCACCAACCATGGTATGCAAGAGTTCCTAAAATCCTCCAGCTCACTCCCACCTACGATTGCAAGAATTTCTCCTTTTGAATCCTGGCAATCATAACTCAACTCCCTGTAACCTCGTAACAACTACCATGCACCACGGGACAGCTACATTTGTCCCCCTTGCCTAAACTCCACCATAGACCTTAACTGCTCCATTTCCCCAGTGGCTTCTGTGGGCTTGAGTAGTATTCTTCACTACAACTCATTCTCAATGAGAATCCCCTCCTCACGACTTAAAGAAAGCTCTTGGACCCACGCCCGACATCGGGGCTAAACTCAAACACCCCTTTCATCACTAAGTCATCCATGGCAGAACTATGCAGTCTTCCCAACTGTTTTTATCTTTAAGATAAAGAATGTTTCCCAGAGGCTGGCCCTTCCACTGGCCCCTTCACTGTACATCAGGGTCTTCCTGGACATAGATGGACCTTAAAGTGTTTATTAGGTCTTCTTGAACACTTTAAGCCCTTTCAGCAGCCTGGAAGGACAGGCTGTTGCGCCGAGTATAGTCAAGATCTGAGAGAGAGATTCCCATGGTAGCCAGTGTGACCCTGCCCAGCCCCTACCACAACACTCTTGGATTTCCCTCCTCCCCACTCAAACTTCGGATCCCACCATCTTGCAGAGACTATTTCCCTCTTTGTCAAGCTGAGATTTCTTGGTACATCACAATCCCACTCTTTGAAGATATTGTAGATTTTCTCTTGAAAAAAAAATATATATATATAAGCCCAGACCACTCCAACATGTCTATACTAAAAATTGGTTTCACCCAGATTTCTGAAAAGAGACATATCATGCATGATGTTTATATCATGTATATATTATCTTTTTATATTATAAAAATATGCTGATACCATATAAATATATATATATCAATATATATTACACTATGCACATAGTCACAATTCTCTCGGATGCTATCTAGCGACCTCTCTCTGTATTTTGTAGTAACTTGCTTTCTTGAGTCGTAAAACCTTTAAAATGCACCTTCTTACGTTCTCCCATGTTCCTTCCCATTCTCACACTCTCTGTCCTGACAGCAAGGTGGGGATCTCACTAATTCTCTTAAGAGATGGGGTAGTTTCCTATCACCAAAATTCAAAACCTGCCGAGACACTCACCTCTTTTATTCTCCCCTGTTCCTAAGTTTATATGGCCTTTATCTTCTCTTCCCATGAAAGACTCTCTCCTCCTTGTGTGCTCTGAATCTCATCACTGCCCTGTCTTCATTTTCGTCTCATCTCCAGACTGTAGATATGGCTCGGTGATGAGGCGCCTAACTGCTAGAGGTCCTGAGTTGTGCAAACCATCAGGTGGCCGCTAATACTGTAACTCCAGCTGCAGAGTGGATACACATCCTCTGCCTTCCACGGGCACTGCATTTCATGTACAAATCCTCCACCTGAACCTGAATATGTATCAACAATAATGAAGAAGAAATCTCTTCTCATTAATTTGTTATTTACTTTACATCCTGATTGCAACCCTTTCCCTCCTCTCCTCCCAGTTTCACCTCATTTCACCTCCCCAATTTCTCCTTCCCTTTTCTGAATAGGGAAGAACCCCCTAAAGTACCAACCCATCTAGCAGAACTAAGAGCATCACCTCCCACTGAGGCCAGACAAGGCGATCCAACTACAGGATGCGGGTTCAAAAAGCAGGCAAGTCAGAGACAGCCCCCTCCCACATTTCAATTATTAGGGGACCACATGATGATAAGCTGCACAGAATAAATCATAAAAAATTCAACCAAATTCTCCTCATGTATACAAAGTGCCTCACATAGTCCTCGAGCTACCAAACAATCATTTTTTATTCCCCACACTAGGTTCTTGGAAAAAATTGGCATATTCTCCTCCACCAACCTCCACTTCCCCCATCAGCTGTAATTGCCATCGCATAAAACCGCCGTAATTAGGGACCCCAGTCATCAGAGCAGACAGCACTGCAAAGCTGTGCTGGAGGAACCTCATCCGCATGATGGGGCTTCAGTGTGGGATTCAGGGTGTTGTGAGGACCGAAGGGAAAAGTGGGACTAAAATCAGAGGCATTTCTGAAACAGCCCTGAAATTTCAGGCAGAAAGAAGGGACAAAATTCTAGTATTGGCAGGAGGAAGGGTGAGGATTTCTTTTCTTGTTCTAAACAAACACTCACTTTTACACCTAGGTTTGCATTCTTTAATAGAACCCCAAATTGTGTGACAGGCCTTCACATGAAGCTTCTCTCATTCCTGCCCATGTCTTCAGCATCACTAAATCCGATGGACATAGGAGTTATCTTCAGACTTACACCTATATTATTTGGTACACACCTGGTCCCTACTCTCCTCTTTGAAATTTGCACATTCTTTGGCTTCCCACAATGCCACCTCTCCTGAATTTCTTGCACTTTCTGGTCTGTCTTTTCTCAATGATCTCTTCTGCTAACTTGCGTGCAATATTCTCACTCAGAATCCTTTCTCCTTATTACCTCTCTGCCTTGCTAATTCTACACCCTTTGGTTCCTCAGGTTATTCATTCGCTTCCTCCACAGAAGCCTTTCTCTCATAATTAGATACCTGAAGCCTTCATTCCAGAGCCCCATGGTTACTCATTGTCTTTCTTCTCCCCTTTTTCAATAGTCTTGTCCTTCATCAGAGGCTTGCTCCTCCACAAATCTCTGAACCTTATCACTCTCCTATCTTTATTTTTAATATAATTTTTTACTTATTGTAATTTATTCACTTTGTATCCCAGCTGTAGCTCCCACCCTCATCTCCTCCCAGTCCTGCCTTCCCTCCCGACCTCATCTCCTCCTATGTCCTTCCCCAGTCCACTGATGAGGCGTGGTCCTCCTACCTCCCCTTTCATCTGACCCTGGCTGTCAGGTCTCATCAGGACTGTCTTCATAGTCTTCCTCTGTAGCCTGGTAAGGCAGCCCCACCCCACTCAGGAGGAGATGATCAAAAGAGCCAGCCACTGAATTCATGTCAGAGACAGCTCCTGTTCCCCTTACTAGGGGCCCATTTGGAGACTGAGCTGCCACGGCCTTTATCTGTGCAGGGACTCTGGGTTATTTCCATGAATGGTCCTTAGTTGGAGTATCATTCTCAAGAAAAAGAACCTAGGCCCGAATTTTTAGTTCTGTTGTTCTCCTTGTGAGCTCCAGACCCTTCCAGACTCTTCTTTCATAAGATTCCCTGCACTCTGCCCAAAGAGTTTGGCTATGAGTCTCAGCATCTGCAATATCCTGCTGGGCAGAGAGTCTCAGAGGCCCTCTGTGGTAGGGTCCTGTCTTGTTTCTTGTTTCCACCTTCTTCCAATGTCTATCATTTGCACTCTTTGATTGAGGTTGACATGCCTAGGGCCTCCTTCTTGCTTCTTTAGGTGTACAGATTTTAGTATGATTATCCTATATTATATGTCTAATATCTGTATAAGTAGTATATACCATGTTGTGTTTTTCTGCTTCTGGGATACCTCACTCCAGGATGATCCTTTCTGGTTCCCCACCACTTGCCTCTGAAGTTCATGATTTCCTTGTTTTGTAGTGAATAGTATTCCATTGTGTAAATGGAATACTTGTCTCATTTGGAGTGGTAACCTAGTGGCCTGCTTACTCTATAAGAACCCAAAGAAGCAAGACTGTCTGTCTGGCTATCATCATAACTTCAATGTCTGACATGTGGCAGAATCTCATCCCTAGGTGACAGCGGAGTAAGAGTGTTTGTTAGCAGTGCTAATTCAACTTTACTGAGTTCTTCCTAGCCACTGTACAGAGGACCTGAAGTGACACAAATGAGAGCCATGACTCTGGACGAATTCTTCAGTTACATGCAATGCAACCAAGGCACATACTGAGGCTTTGTACAGGACAGTAGAAAAAACAAAAGAGGATGGTGGTCTTGAGATAATGTAGACAGCTCTTTTATTGCTCTGACATACCTGAAAGAACAACTTAAGAGGAAAAGGAGCCACCCTTGTGTCTTGTATTTCAGAATCTCTGCCCAGTTCAGCTGTTCTGCTTCTTGTTGCCTGAAGCGAGAACTTAGAATATCATGACAGTGTTCATGCCAGGGGTGGGGAGGTGGGGAGGAGGTGCCTAACTCGGTGACCAAAAAGCACAGAAACCGCAGAGACTAAGGACATACCTTCACTGAATCTTCCCCACACAGGCCTCATTTTCTAGTTTTCATTATCTCCAGTAATACCATCAAATTACCAAACCTATCAGTTTTCGAATCCATTGGTTAGATTGGACCTTCAAGCTGATCCAAACACCTCTCCAACTTGAGCCTGTTGGGGTGAGAGGTATTCCATAGTCAACCCTTAACAGAATTAGATATGTCTTTCAGAGAATGTGGAAGTAGGCTGAATCTAAAAGACTATAATTGGAGAACAGAAGATTCTAATTACAGCAGATTTATAAATCCCATATTCAGAGGGCAGGCTCGGGGTTAGTGAAACCGTTTCATGCTGCTTGATTTAGTCCCCTGAACACTTTCTGAGGTATTAGTTGGCGAGAGTGATGCCTAAACCCGGTGAGGACCTTTCATTTAAAATGGTGACACTCAGGCCGGAGAGAGTCAGCAACAAGAACAGTTCATGAATGGCGTGGCCAGCCCTGCAAACTCAGCGCCTGTACGAGCAAAGTCTTAATAATGTGCTGTGCTAAGGCAACTCATTACTAGCTTGGAAACCCAACTATTAAATATCCAGACACTTTGGAAACATTGTCACCAAAGGGTAGCTTGGATTGGACTACCCTATGGAGACTGTCACTTACCATAGACCAACCACTACCCTTGACCTTTTGTTTTGTTTTGTTTGGCATGGTAGTTCACCTTTACAACACTACTCTACAATAGGTATTTATATAAAACTGGTGCTACATAGTTGCCAGACTAAAAATCTCACCCAAAATGGCTTTTTCTGATTTATAAGTAACTTGTTATAGAAGAAAAATCAGAATAATGAGACCATAAAAATTAATCTTACCAAATGAATTTTGTCAGTAATTACTTATGAAACTCATACTCATTCTGTATCTGGTCTTCATGAGGAAAAATAGAAGAGAGCAGACACAGTTCCTGTCTATGAGAACAGTCCATTGTAGGAGATTTGGCTGACCAGCTGGGTCATTTATTTTGGAGTCGATATTGTCATTTTACAAATTCAGTCCTACATCAGCTCTCACACTAACACATAATCACATCATCATTCATGTGAGTTCTGCTGAACACACACACACACACACCAACTAGGAACTCTGTAGTAAGCATGGATTCCATCCTTTCAGCTAAAGAGATTCAGCCCCTTCATATTTATACAGTTCCTATTTATTCTAATAACCCAGGCCTCAGCTTCTTCAAATTTTATGTAGCATCCTTCACTTCTCTTTCCTAAAGTATTGTCTGACTCTGTCATTTCAGAGTTTATAGAAGCTCAACAAACTTTCAGTCACATAGAACACCTGGAGATGCAGATAAGTCAAAAACAGGCCAGTCGATTGAAGAACCTTGCAGGTACTGTGCAGTCATCTGAGGCCCTCTGCACAATGCCCGAGCATTGTCAATTCACTTCATCATTTTAAACAACCCCCACCTCATAGCTCACTTACTGGAGATCTCAAAAACTCCACAGGATTAGCATACTTGAAATATCAGACATTTTCTTTAAAACATCTGGGATCCTCTTCAAGTGCTGGTCACTGGGGTTTGTATTGCTGTTACAGTGCCTATGTGGGCCAAAGATATTTACAGATATTGAATTTGGCAAACATAGTGTCTGTGCCTCTGCTTCATAATCTTTGCATGCTCACAGTGGAGACCTTTCTTTGGAGTTCTCTGCTAAGCACATTTCTGCAATGCCACCTAGGCTAGGTCTAAGCCTGAGAAAAAGCAAACAGTTCTCAGAAATCCAGCAGTTGTTCAGGTGTCTTTGTTGTGGTTTTGTTGCTCTGTTTTACAACATCAACTGAGCTACCAGTAATCTGTTGCTTTCTAGAATTTACTTGGAATGCACAACTTGGGAGAGGCTACTATGAGCCCATTAAAAGATAAGCCATGGCAGCATCCTCATTGTCACCATCAGGGAAGTGGAAGATGCTTTATTCCTTTTTAATGGCAAGTGGATGCCAGATGTCAAGCTTTGCAAAGCCAGAAGAAAGTCTCTATCCAACACCTGAGAGCCAACAGCCTTGAATATCTTGCTAATAACCATCCAGATATGTAGGATTTCTTGAATTGCCCTGATG
>JAEOAE010000336.1:0-11021 GCA_036365155.1 Meriones psammophilus
ACTTTAATTAGTTTTCAAAGTTGTGATTTCGTTTCTGTTCTTCCTGGGAAAATTGTTTCTGTGCCTTCCCGTGCAAGATAACACTTTTCACTTTTCTATATTCCCCAATGGGCGAAAAACACACATTGATTCTGTTTAAATGTAGTCTTTGCTTTTCAGTTCTTTTTTTGAAACTTGTTCCCGTGGGGTACAATCAAAATTTCCCTTTTTAAATTTTCCCGTATTCCTTCAGTAGTGCCCAAAAGTGATTTAGTTTACAAATTTTTTTTATTTTTTGTTGGGAAAATTGTTCCAGGAAAAGTTAGGGGGAAAAAGGGGTTGGGTTAAAGGGGTTTGGGGTTTGGGTTATAAAAGGGGTTATGTTAGGGGGTTTTCCTTTTTAGTTTTCCTGTTAAAAATTAACATTCAACACATGTGAATTGTTTTTTTGTGCTTTTTGTTTTTTTTGAGCTTTTTTTCTTTGTACATTTCAATATATCATTTTCAGATTTTTTGTATTCCCAATTATTAGGGGACACATGTGATTTTTTTACAAAAAAGTGCTGCTTTTTTTCTTCTTTGACTTTTTCTTGCTTTCAGTTGATATATCACTATTTTGTTTTCCTTTTTTCATAATTGAACGGGACTTATGTGAATTTAAAAATTTGGTATGCGTTTCTCTTCTTTGTGGGAAAAATTGCGGCCGTACAGTAAATTCCATTTTCCCGTATTCCCCAATTGAGCAGGCAAAACCCCATTTTTGTTTAAAAATATGCTTTTTCTTTTTTGTTCTTTCATTTGCTTTTGCTTTTGAACAAGTTAGGGGTTTAATTAGGTTGGGTTGGGGGTTTGGGTTGGGTTGTTTAGGGTTGGGGGAGGGTTGGATTAGGGGTTAGGGTTAGTTTGAGTTAGTGTTAGGGTTCTGTTTAGGGGTTCGGGTTGGGTTTGGGTAGGGGTTTGTGTTAGGGGTTATGGTAGGGGTTGGGTTAGGGTTACGGTTAAGGGGTTTGGGTTAGGGTTTATCATTTTCAGTTTTCCTGTTTTAATAATTGAACAGGCGCAAATTTTTACAAAATTTTTTCGTTTCTTTTCTTCGATGGAAAATTGTTTCTTGCCCTACAATCCGGGGAAAAACACTTTTCAGTTTTTGTATTCCTAATTGGGGGACACTCATGTGTTCCTTTTAAAAAATATTTTGCTTTTCTGTTCTTCTTGGGAAAAATGTTCCTGTGCTGTATGGTGCAATATTCTTTTCATTTTTCCCGTATTCCCTAATGGGGCAAACACACATGTGATATTGTTTCCAATTTTCCTTCTGTTCTTTTGGAAACTTGTTTCTTGGTACATTAAAATATCCTTTTGTTTTCTGTATTCCCATTTGAACAACAACCCGTTTTTTTCCAATTGTGCTTTCATTTTTTCTTTCATTGGAAAATTCTTTCAATGCTCTAAAGTGGGAATATCACATTTTAGTTTTTTTAAATTCCCCAATTGGCAGGCCAAATTGATTTGTTTAAAAAATTGTGCTTTCCTTTCTATTCTTTTTTTGGATCTTGTTTCTATTCAAATTTTGGGGAATTAACTTTTGTTTTTTTTTATTTCTAAATTAGCAGCTACATAATTTCTTGTTTACAAAAATTGTTTTTTCTTTTTTTTTTGGAATCATCTTTCTGACTTTTCGTGGGGGTATCACTTTTCAGTTTTTCCCGTATTTTTGGGTTTGGGGGAAAACATTTAAAAGGTTTTTAAATTTTATATTTTTTTTCTTTCATTGGGAAAATTGTTTCTCTAATTTTGTGAATTCCTTTTAGTTTTTTCCCGGATTCCTAATTGAAAAGGGGACACATGGATTTGTTTAATTTTGGGGCCTTTTTTGTTCAATCTTTTAAAATTGTTTCTTTTTTAAAATGGAGTATCATTTTTTTGTTTCTTGTATTAAATTTAGGAAAAGGGTTTCCCGTTTTTCAAAATTGTCTTTAAATTTTTGTTCTTTGTTGGGAAAATTGTTTTAGGTAAATTTTAAAATATCACTTTTGTTTTTTATTCTGTTGACCGAAAACATGTATTGTTTTCCAAAATTGTGTCGTTTCTTTTTATTGGAAACCTTTCTCTGCTCTAAAATGGGAATATCCTTTCAGTTTTTTCCCCTATTCCTAATAAATCAGGCACACATTTACTTATTTACAAAGTTGTTCTTTAATTTTTTATTTAGTTGGGAAAATTTTTTTCTTTCTAAGTGGGGGAAAATCATTTATTTTTCTGTATTCCTAATGGGAAAAACAGCAAAATGTGATTTGTTTAAAATTTTTTTTGCCTCTTATTCTTTTTGGAAAATTGTTTCTTGCACTAATTGGGGAAAATCAATTTTTAGTTTTCCCGTATTCCTAAATTAGAGGGCTATACTTTTCACTAAAAATTGTGCTTTACATTTCTGTTCTTTCATTGGAAACTGTTTCTGTGGTCATCCAAAAAATAAATTTTCAGTTTTCCTGTATTCCCCAATTGTGTGGGGACACACATTTATTTGTTTAAAAGTTGTGCTTTGCCTTTCTGTTCTTTGTGGGAAATTGTTTCTGGAGGGGACAGTGGGAAAATTACTTTTCAGTTTTCCTGTTTTCCCCAAATTTGGGAGAACAATTTACCCGGTTTTCAAAATTTCCTTTTTTGTCTTTTTTTGGCTTCTTTCTGTGCACTACAGTGGGAGATATCCTTTTCAGTTTTCCTTTTTCCTAAGTCAAGGGGAACACACATGTGATTAGTTTCAAGTTGTCTTTGCCCCGTTCTTTTGTTGAAACTTTTTTTTCTTTGGTAAAAGAGAATATGATTTTCAGTTTTCATATATTAAATTTAACTTTTTTACACATTAAATTTTTTTGAAAGTTGTGCTTTACATTTCTTTCTTTCATTGGGAAAATTCTTTCTTTTAAAATTGGGGGGATATATTTGTTTTTCCCGTAATTTAATTTGGGGGACAAAATGTGATTTAGTATAAAAGTTGTGCTTTCCTTTTTTCTTTTTTGGGAAAATTGTTTTCTACTGGGAGATTCCTTTTATTTTTGTATTCCTAATGGGGGCAGGCGACACACATTGATTTAGTTTTGAATGTTGTGCTGCGTTTTCCTTTCTTTTTTGGGAACCCCTTTCTTTTAAAGTGGGAGGGGTTGGTTAAAGGGGGGGGGTTGGGTTAGGGGTTTGGGTTAGGGTGAGGGTTAGGGGGGGGGTTGGATTAAGTTGAGATATATAACTTTTTTTTTCCTTTTTAAAAATTTTAACGACACATATGTGTGGGTTTTCAAAAATGGGGCTTTTCGTTTCTGTTCTTTTATTGAAACTTGTTTCTGTGCCATACAACCGAGATAACAATTTTCAAATTTTCCCGTATTCCCAATTGAGCTAGCGACACATGTGTTAGTTACAAAAATAGTCTTTTTTTCTTTCTTTCGTTTTTAAACTTTTTCCTGTGCTGTACAGTGTGAAAATACTTTTTAGTTTCCTATTATAAAAATTTAGCAGGCGACCTTGGGAGTGGTTACAAAAGTTGTCTTTTGTTTCTGTTCTTCATTGAAACTTTTTCCATGGGCCTCAGTCAAAAATAACACTTTTCAGTTTCCCGTATTCCTAAGTGAGCGACAACACTCATGTGATTCTGTATAAAGTACTCCTTTGCTTTTCTCTTCTTCGTTGAAAATTGTTTGTGTTGTTCGTCCCATATATCACATTCAACTTTCCCGTTTGCTAACTTTTTCCAGAAACTAAAAATGATTTAGTTACAAAGTAGTGCTGCGTTTGTTCATTCATTGTAACTTGTTCCTGTAAGTTGGGGTTAGGGTTAGGGTTAGGAATAGGGTTGGGTTAGGGTTATATCCCCTTTTTAGTTTCCTTTATAATAATTGAAAGCGACATTGTGAATTAGTTTCAAAAGTTTTTTGCGTTTCTGTTCTTTGATGAAACTTTTTTTTCTTTGCTGTAAAGTTTATTTTTTCCTTTTCATTTCTGTACTCTATTGGAGTGACACATGTGATTTGGGTTTAAACTAATTTCTTTGGTTTATTTCTTTAGTTGGATCTTGTTCCTGTTAGGAACAAAATTAGGGTTATGTGAGGGTTAAAGGGTTTGGGTTGGGGTGGGTTAGGGGGGAGGGGGATGGGTTAGGGTTAGTGTTAGGTTTAGGGTTGAGGGTTTGTTATTTATATCACTTTTCAGTTTTCTTTAAAAAATGAAGCGCCAAAATGTGAATTAGTTTACAAAGTTGTCTTCGGGTTTTTGTTCTGATGAAAAATTGTTTCTTTGCTGTAAAGTTTGAATATCCTTTTCAGGTTCCTGTAGTCCTAATTGGGAAAAACCCCACATGTGATCCCGGGTTTCAAAGTAGTGCTGCGTTTATGTTCTTCTGTTGGAAATTTGTTCCTGTTGTTTGATGTATATATCACTTTTTTAGTTTTCCCGTATTCCCCAATTGGCCAGTGACACACCATGATTTAGTTTACAAGTAATTTCTTTTTTGTTTATGTTCCCTTTGTTGGAAATTTTTTTTGTTAGGAATAAGTTAGCTTAGGGTTAGGGTTAGGGTTGGGTTGATGGTCCCGGGTTATGGGTTTGTGTTGGGGGGAGGGTTTGGGTTACATTTGGGGGGGAGGTTATGGGTTTGGAGTTAGGGGTTAGGGGTCAGGGTCATGGTCAGGATGGGTCATAGGGGTTTGGGGTTTGGGGGTTGGGTTAGGGTTGGGGGTTTGGGTTATTAGGTTTATAGTTAAATTGGGTTGGGTTAGGGGTTAGGGGTTAGGGGTTAAATTGGGTTGGGTTGGGGGTTTGGGGTTTGGGGGTTATTAGGGGTTTGGGGTTTGGGTTAGGGGGAGGGGTTAGGGGGGTAGGGGTTTAAATTATTAGTTTAGGGGTTAGGGGGATTAGGGGGTTTTTAGGGTTGGGTTAGGGTTGGGGGGTTGGGAAGTCAGGGTCCCGAGGGGGGGTCAGGTTTGGTTTGTTCAGGAGCTGGGGGGAGGGCTGAGGCTGGGGCAGGGCTGGAGGCTGGGGGCTGGAGCTGGGGCTGGGGGGCCCGGGCTGGGGCTGGGGGCCAGTGCTGGGGGGGGCTTAGGGGCTGGGGCTAGGCGGGGCTTAGCTGGGGGGGGCGGTCTGGGGGGAGGGCTGGGGGGGGGACGGGGGGGGGGCAAGGGTAGGGTAGGGGGTGGGGGGGTTTGGGTGGGACATAGTGGGGGGAGGGTTGGGGTTGGGGGGGAGGCGGGGGGTGGGAGGGGGGGCTGGGACTGGGGGAGGCTGGGGGAAGGGGCTGGAAAGGGGGTGGGCTGGAGGCCCGGGGCTGGGGGGTGGGGCTGGGACGGGGCTGGGGGGGGGTGGAGCAAGGGGGTGCCAGCGGGCTGGGTAGGGTTGGGGTTTAAAAATTGGGGGGCGGGTTGGGGTCAAATTCAGGGCCGGGCTGGGGGCAATGCCAGGACCAGGGCCGCCAGGACCAGGCCGAGCCCAGTTCAGGGCCCATTGTAGGGCCAGGACCAGGACTTCGTCCCGGGGCCCGGGCTTCTGGGCATTTTTAGTGCTGTCAATCAGGGAGCTGTCAGGGTTAGGGGTTGGGGTTGGGGGGTTGGTTTAGTGTTGTGTTAGGGTTGGGGTTGGGGTTAAGGGTTTGGGTTAGTGTTAAGGTTAGGAGTTAGGGATGGGTGAGGGTTGATTAGGGTTTATTTAGGGGTTTGGGGGTTAGGGTTTGGGCTGGGTTAAGTTAGGGGTTGGGGGGTTTAAGGGGGTTGGGGGATTGGGGGTTTTTGGGGTTAGGGGGAGGGGGAGGAGTATTGGGGTTTGGGGTTGGGGTAGGGGTTGGGGTTGTGTTGGGAATTTTTGTTGGGGGGAGGGTTGGGGGTTGGGGGTTGGAGTTAGGGTTAGGGTTAGGTTTAGGGGTTTGGATTAGGGGGTTAGGGAGGGGGAGGATAGGTTAAGGGTTGGTGGGTTATAGTTGAGGGTTTATTTATTGTTAGGGGGCAGGGTCCCGGATCAAGGGTTTTTTTGAGAGTTATTGGGTTAGGAGTTAGGGGTTTGGGGGGGGTTAAAAAATCAGGGGGGGGTTAAGTTAGGAAGTTAGGTTAGGGTTTTTTGGGTTTGGGGGAGGGGTTAAGGGGGGGTTAAGAAATTATTTGGGTTCTGGGTTTAATTATTGGGTTTGGGTTAGGGTTGGTATGGGGGGGGGGTTGGGTTTAGGGTTGGGATTGGGGGGGAGAGGGTTGGGTTATTAGGGGGGGGTCAGGGTCAGGGGCAGGGGCATGTCAGGGGCAATTAGGGGTTTTTAGGGGTTTGGGTTGGGTTAGGGTTGGGTTAGTGTTAGGGGGTTAAATGGGTTAGGGTTTGGGGGTTGGGGTTTAGGGGTTTGGTTTAGGGTTAGGGTTATTAGGGGTTTGTGTCAAAGGGGTCAGGGTCAAAGGTTGGATTAAGCTGCTGAGGCTGGGGGTGGGGGTGGGTGGGGCTGGGAAGGAGCTGGAGCTGGGGGGTGGGGGGTGGGGCTAGGGTGTAGGAGGCTAAGGGTGGGACTGGGGGTGGGGGGGGCCATGGGGGGGTGGGTTGGGGCTGTGAGCTGGGGGTGGGACTGGGGCTAGGCAGTGCAAGGTTGGGGGGTGGGGCTGGGGCTAAGGCTGAGCCTAGGGGCTAGGAGCTGGGGCCCCTTTGGGGGGATGGGGTTGGGGGCTGGACTGGGGTGGGCTAGGGGCTAGGGGCTGGGCTGGGGGTGGGGGGGTTTGGGGGTGGGCTAGGGGTTATGGGCTGGGGGCTGGGGGGGTAGGGGTGAGGCCCGGTTGCTCTGGGGGGTGGGGCTACAGCTGGGACTGGGGCTAGGGGATGGGGGGAAGGGGGAGGGCTGGGGTCTAGGGCAAAGGGGGTTGGGGTCCCGGCTAGGGTTGGGGGCTAGGCCCAGGTTAGGGTTCAGTTGGGGGTTAGGGGGTTAGGCCCAGGGTTAGGGTCAAAATCAGGGCCAGGGCCAGGGTCAGGAGTCAGGGCTGGCCAGGGGCCAGGGCCGGCCAGAAATCCTGCCAGGCCAGGGCTGCCAGGGGCCAGGGCTAGGGGTGTCAGGGTCAAGGCCATGGCTGTCAGGGTCCCGAGGGCGTGCTGGGGTTAGGGGGTTGGGGTTAGGTTAGGGGGTTGGGTTGGGGGTTTAGGGTTAGTGGGTCAAGGTTAGGGTCAGGGGCAGGTCAGGGCCAGGACCAGGGCTGGGGAGGGCCAACAGAGGGAGGGGCCCCAACCTACAGGAGGGCCGCAGGGGTATCAGGGGCCGCCAGGGCTGCCCGGGAACTTTAAGTCGTGCCGGCTGCAGGATCAGGCCATGCTGTCAGGGCCAGGGCCAGGTATGTCAGGGGCCCGGGCCAGGGCTGTCAGGGAGGGCCAGGGCTGTCAGTGTCAGGGGGCCAGGTCTGTCGGGGGTTTGGGTTGGGTCCCGGATCAGGGGGTTTGGGTTGGGCTGGGGGGGGGCTAACACTGGGGGTGGCGGGCTGGAGGCTAGGACTGGGCTGGGGGGCTGGGGATGGGGGTGGGGGTGGGGACTAGGAGGCTTAAACTAAGGGGTGGGGCTGGGGGGTGGGCTAGGGGGGCTGGGGCTGGGGCTGGGGCTAAGGGGTGGGCTGGACTGGGGCTGGGGCCCCCCGGGCTATGGCTGGGGCTGGGGCTGGGGCTGGGCTAGGGGCTGGGGGTGGGGCTGGGGGCTGGGGCTGGGGCTGGGCTGGGGCTGGGGCTGGGGCTGGGGCGATAGGGTGGGGTAGGGCTGGGCTGGGGCAGGGACTGGTGGCTGGGCTGGGGGGCTGGGCTAGGGACTGGGGTTGGGCTGGGCTGGGCTGAGCTGGGGCCCCAGGGTAGGGCTGGGGCTAGGGGGCGGGCTAGGGGTGGTAGGGGAGGACTAGGGGCAAAGGAAGGGGTGGGGGGGGCTGGGGGGTAGGGGGGGGCAGACGAGGGAGGGGGTGGGCTATGGATGGGTTGGCGTTAGGTTTGGGTTGGGGGGGAGGGGTTGCCAGGGTCCCGGGCCAGGGCCCGGGGGCAAACCAGGACCATGGCGCCAGAGCCAGGGCCAGGGCTGCCAGGGCCGGGCCGACGTCAGGGGTCGGGGGCCCGGGCTGTCAGGGGCCCCGCGTCAGTGCTGTCAGGGGCAGGGTCCGTCCCGTCAGTGTCGGTCAGGGGTGTCAGGTTTTGGGGTTTGGGGTTGGGGGTTGGCTTTGGGGGTTTGGGGTTAGAGGTTGGGGTTGGGGAAAGGGGGTTTGGGGTCAGGGTCAGGGCCAGGGCCAGGACCAGGGGTGCCAGGGCCCGGGCCAGAGCCAGGGTGGCCTGCAAGGGCTGCCAGGGCCAGGGCCCTCAGGCATCATGCCCAGCCAGGGCTCCAGGGCCAGGTTTTTCAGAGTCAGGGCCAGGGCTGTTCCCATCAGGACCAGGGCTGTCCCAGGGCCAGGGCTGTCAGGGGCAGGGAGTCTGCCAGGGTGTTGAACGTGATTGTTTTCCGGCGGCCGTGGACGGGTCCTTTAAACAAACCTTTTCAGTCAATGTGAAAGGAGGAAGGAGGCAGGCCCCCCCCTTTGGGCCCCGGGGCCCCCTGGCGAGGGCACAGGTTTCTGGCGGTCCCGGGGCCCGGGGGGGGCAACCCGGGCGGGGGAGGTGGGGGGAGGGGGGGGCCCCGGACCAAAATCGCTGTTTATAACCCCGGTGGCATTTAAATGACATTCAATACCCCGTTTCTTCTCCTTTTTTCCCCCATATCGGAAAAATGCTTCTGTTCCAATTGGGGCCTTTTCGTCAGTTTTTACAGTTTTGGGGAAAAAGTCAAAACCCCCTGTGGGGTCTGAGTCTCAGCTCTCCCTCCCCCTTTTTTTTAATAAATGAAAACTGCCAAAGCCTATAAACCTGGCCAAAAAGGGCCCCCAAGCTCATCAAGAAAGCTCCTTCTTTTGGGGGTGGATCAAAACTTTGGGTTCTTCCTTCCCCAAATTTAATGGAACAAGTCCTCTGGGTTTAAAAGGGAGATTAAAAAAGGGGGTGAACCCTTCCGTTCAATGGAATAAAATTCCCGGGTACAAGGGCTGTTTCCCCCTATCAAATACCATAACCCGGAAAAGCAACATTACGGATCACTCTGACTCAGGGCAATGGGGGGAAACCCTTGGGGGCATCGACTAGTGTACATCTTTTTAATTTTTTAAAATGGATACAAATTTTGGGAGATGATCCTTGTTCCCAAAGGCCCAAAATGTTTCTGTCCCGACCTAGTCACGTTTATGTTGGGTTTGAGTTTGCAGAAGACCAAGTAAAAACCCCTAAGACACAACATAGTGCTTAAAAATTCCCAACCACCCCAAACTTAAAGTAAGAAAAGGCAGAAGAAACCCGGGTAATAAACCATCTGTGGGCGATGAAACCCCTCGGGAAATTAGTGGTCATCCCCCGCCCTTATTCTTTTAAGTGGTAAAATTATCTGTTGAAAATCATCTTGAGCTGTCACTGGGTTTTCCTTTAGGTGCTCCCGGGACCCCGAATGTTTTTTTCTTCCTGTGGGGAAAAAAACAGACACTCCCCCGGATCTTTTAAGATAGGATCGGGCCTTTCCCATTACCGTTAAGACATCCTTCCCTTTTATCATTTTCCCTTTGGGGCCCTTTAAGGCCCCAAGCGTGGAGATCAGCTGCGAATGGCCTTGTGTCCCAAAATTTAAAAGGTTAAAAGGGGGCCAAGGGCGGTCACTCGTGGGACTGAGGCAGACCTCCCTGGACTCTCCCTTTTGTTTTATTAAATAGGTTTTAAAGGGGGCGGGGAGCATGTTTAATAATACCCGACTTTGAGGTTATATGGAGCCCCTTAGATGGGGCACTTTATTGGATAACAAAACTGTCCCAAATTTTTTTGAAATATAGGCCCGGCCCCTTGGAGTTTTTGAATTTTGGGCTTTCCCCCAGGCCTCCAGCCTCTAGGCAATGTTGAATAACATGGGGTCCTTTTCTCCCGTCAGGGGGGAAGCAAAACCTCAGGCAAGTATCAACAGAAACATGCAAATATTGAAGTTTCCCAAAAAAAGAAATGTGAGTAACATCCATCTGCCACACTTGTATGGGCATTCCTCTGGGGTCAATCCCCCCATGAGGGATAGGTAAAAAGTGACAACAATTTTAACATTGGTCAATATCTCTGCTTCTTTTCTAGTTTTTCAAATTTGGGTGCAATGTCTCAGCTGTAACATGAAACTTTTAAAAATCCTTGAATTCTAAATTTTAATTAATTTAGGGTTAGGGTTAGGGTTAGGGTTGGGTTAGTGGTCAGGGTCAGGGGCAGGGTCAGGGTTGGTTAGGGGTTATTTTGGGTTAGGGTTTGGGTTCAGTTAGGGTTAGGGGTTAAAATCAGTGTTAGGGTTGGATTATGGGGTTAGGGTTATGGGGGGTTAGGGGTTGGGTTAGGGTTAGGGGTTGGGGTTTTGGGAGGGTTAGGGTTAGGATCAAATCAAGGGCAGGGTGGGGGTTTGGGGTTAGGGGTTTGGAGCTGGGCAAAAAGGTGGGCTGGGACGGGCCCGGGGCTGGAAGCGGCCTGGGCTGGGGGTTTGGGGGGGTGGGCTGGGCTGGGGGAGGGGGCTGGGGCTGGGGGTGGGGGGCGGGGTAGGGCTGGGGCTGAGCTGGGTGTTGGGGGGGGACTGGGGCTAGGACTGGGCTAGGGCTGGGGGCTGGGGCAGGGCGGGGCTGGGGCTAGGGGGGAAAGGGGGGGGGACTAAAACTGGGGGGGTAGTGCTGGGGCTGGGGGGATGGGCTGGGGGGGAGTGCTGGGGCTGAGGGTGGGGCCGGGGGGGTGGGGCTGGGGCTGGGGCTGGTCTGGTCTGGGGCTAGGGCTGGGGCTGGGGGGCTGGGTGGGGCTGGGGGCTAGTACTTTGGGGGTGGGGGGGCTGGGGCTGGGGCTGGGTTGGGGGGGTGGGGCTGGGCTGGGACTGGGGGGCTGGGCTGGGGCTAGGGGCTAGGGGGTGGAGGCTAAGGGTGGGGGGGGCTGGGGTTTTGGGGGTGGGCAGGGGTTGGGCTGGGGCGGGCTGGGGGGAGGGGGTG
>JAEOAE010003464.1:0-11612 GCA_036365155.1 Meriones psammophilus
CGTTGGAATCGGGTTTTTAAGTGCTCTGGACTCATTTCATTCAAGTGGTTTCTAAATACTTCTCAGACATTTCACTGGAAGCGGGTTTTAAGTGCTCTGGGTCATTTCGTTGGGAAATGGGTTTTTAAGTGCCCGAACTCATTTTGTTAGCGGTTTCTCCCTTCTCAGACATTTCACTGGCAGGGTTTTTTGTTCTGGAGTTTTCTTTTTGGGGGGTTTTAAATTCTGGTTTTTTTTTTTTAAAAGGGTTTTACATCTTCTCAGACATTTCCCGGAACAGGTTTTTTTAAATTCTGAAGTAATTTCTTTAAGAGGTTTTAAATTCTGGGATGTTTCCTTGGGAAAGGGGGTTTTTTTTTTCTGGAGTCATTTATTCTACGGGGTTTTTTAAATGCTCTGGAGTTTTCGGAAACAGGTTTTTGTGTCTGGGGTATTTTTCAGCAGTTTTCATACTTTTTAACATTTCATGAAATGGGGTTTTAAATCTCTGGGGTCCGTTGTTAGGGGGCATAGTTTCTGGGTTTCTTCTTAATGGGTTTTTAAATGCTCTGGGTCAATTCCTTGGCGGGATTTTTAAGTGCTCAGTCACTTCCTTAACAGGTTTTTTAAATTCTCTGGAGTCATTTTCTTCGGGTTTGAAGTGCTCTGGGGCATTTCCTTTGGGAACGGGGTTTAAGTGCTCGGTGTCATTTTTTTGGGGGTTTTTAAAATTCCAACTTTCCCGGAACAGGTTTTTAATCTCTTCTTTTTTAAGTTTTTTAAATACTCTGGATCTTTTGTTAAGCAGGTTATTAAATTTCTAATCATTTATTGAACCCCTTTATTAATTGCTCTAGTCATTTCTTTAGAACTGGTTTTCAAGTGCTCTGGATCATTTTTTAAATGTTTTTATTGCTCTGCTGTCATTTGTTGGAAGCAGATGTGGGGTTTTTGGGTTGTTTTGGGAAAAGGTTTTTTAAATGCTCTGGACTCATTTCATTGCAAGTGGGTTTCTAAAACTTCTCAGACATTTCACTGGAAACGGGTTTTTAAGTCTCTAGTTTTGTTGGAAGTGGTTTTAAGTGCTCTGGGTTTTTGTTCAAACGGTTTTTACTTTTCAGACATTTCCCGGAGTGGTTTTTAAATGTCTGGGTCTTTTGTTGTTGGGGTCATAAGTGTTCTGGGTTGCTTCTTCGTGGGTTTTTTAAATGCTCTGGAGTCAATTCCTTTACGGGATTTTTAAGTCTGGGTCCGTTGGGGCGGGGTTTTTTGCTCTGGGTTTTCTGGCAACGGTTTAAATGCTCTGGGTCATTTGTTAGGGGGGTTTTTAAATGCTCTGGGAAACATTTCCCTTTGGGAAGGGTTTTGTTCTCTGGGAAAATTTTTTTCTGAAACCTTTTTTGTGCTCTAGTCATTTCTTTGAACAGGTTTTTAAATGTCTGGATCATTTCGTTCAAAGGGTTTATCTTTTAAAACATTTCACGGAGTGGGTTTTTAAATGCTCTAGTCATTTTTTGCAAAACGGGTTTTTAAGTGCTCTAGTCTTTTGTTGGGGTCATAAGTGTTCTGGGGGTTTCCCTTTTTCAAATGGGTTTTTTTAAGGTCTAGTCAATTCCTTGGCGGGTTTTTTAAATGCTCATCACCGTTGGCTTTTTAAATTCTCTAGTCATTTTCCCTTTCAAGCAGGTTTTGAAGTCTCAGTCATTTTTAACGGGTTTTTAGTGCTCTGGACTCATTTGTTGGCGGTTTTAAGTGCTCTGGGGTCATTTCATTGCCAGGGCGTTTTAAATACTCTGGGTCTTTTTGTTTGGGAAACAGGTTATTAAATGAACTGGGGTCATTTGTGCCCGGGGTTTTAAGTGCTCTGGGTCATTTCTTAAGCATTTTTTTAAATTTCCGGGTGATTTCTTTAAACTGGTTTTCAATGCTCTGGGGTCATTTTTTTGCAAATGGTTTTTTTTGCTCTGCTGTCATTTTGTTAAGCAGATCATAATTTTTTGGGTTTTTTTGGAATCAGGTTTTAAGTCTCTGGACTCATTTGTTGCTGTGGGTTTCTAAATCTTTCAGACATTTCACTGGAGGGGGGTTTTTAAGTTTCTGGAGTCATTTGTTAAGGGGTTTTTAATTCTGGGGTCATTTTTTGGGGTTTTACATCTTTAGACATTTCCCGGGGTTTTTTTAAATGCTCTGGAGTCATTTCTTTGGGCAGGTTTTAATGCTCTGGGTCATTTCCGGGGGTTTTAAGTGCTCTGGTGTATTTTTTTTCCCAAACGGGTTTTTAAAACTTCTCAGACATTTCACTGGAAGCAGGTTTTTTAAAACTCTGGGGTCTTTTTATTCCAGGGCGTTTTAAAAACTCTGATCTTTGTTGGAAACAGGTTATTAAATTAACTGGTCATTTGTTGAAGCGGTTTATTAATTTCTCTGGAGTCATTTCTTTAAAACTGGTTTTTATGCTCTAATCATTTTTTTGCAAATGGTTTTTTTGTGCTCTGCTGTCATTTTTTGGGGAATGTGTAAGTGTTCTGGTTTTAGGAAAGGGTTTTTTTTGCTCTGGACTCATTTCTTCAAGTGGGTTTCTAAATCTTCTCAGACATTTCACTGGAGCGGGTTTTAAGTGCTCTGGGTCATTTGTTGGAAGTGGGTTTTTAATCTCTGAACTCATTTTTTAAGGGGTTTCACATCCTTCTCAGTTTCACTGGGGTTTTTAAGTGCTCTGGGGTCATTTTTTTGGGGGGGTTTTTTAAATGCTCTGGTGTCATTTTTTGCAGGGGTTTTTTTCTTCTCAGACATTTCCTGGAAGCAGGTTTTTTTTGTGCTCTAATAATTTCTTTGGAAACAGGTTTTTAAAAGCTCTGGGGTCGTTTCCTTGGAAAAGGTTTTTTTCTCTGATCATTTTTAAGCGGGTTTTTTAAATGCTCTGGAGTCATTTTTTTGAAAAGGTTTTTAAATGTCTGGGGTCATTTTTTTCCAGCGGGGTTTTTCTTTTTTGACATTTCACTGGAAATGGGTTTTTTTAAATCTCTGGGGTCTTTTGTTGTTAGCGGGGGATAAGTGTTCTGGGTTGCTTCTTCAAATGGGTTTTTTAAATGCTTGGGGTCAATTCTTTGGCGGGTTTTAAGTCTCTGAGTACTTCCTGGGAAACAGGTTTTTTTTTGGGTCATTTCTTTCGGGTTTAAGTGCTCTGGGTCATTTCCCTTTGGGCCGGGTTTTTAAATGCTCTGGTGTCATTTTTGCAGGGGTTTTACATACCCCAGACATTTCACTGGGGAAACGGTTTTTAAGTGCTCTGGGGTCTTTTTATTGCCAGGGCGTTTTTAATACTCTGGGTCTTTTTTTGAAGCAGGGTTTTTAAATTAACTGGAGTCATTTTAAAACCGTTTATTTTGCTCTGGTCATTTCTTTAAAGCTGGTTTTCAAATGCTCTGGAGTCATTTTTTGCAAATGGTTTTATTTCTCTCTGCATTTTTTTTGGGGAACAGATCATAAATGTTCTAGGTTTTCGTTGGAATCGGTTTTTTAAATCTCTGGACTCATTTATTCAAATGGGGTTTTTAAATCTTCTCAGACATTTCCTGGCGGGTTTTTAAATGCTTGATCATTTCCTTCAAAGGGGTTTTTTCATACTTCTAGCATTTCCTGGAAAAAGGTTTTTAAGTGCTCGGGTCATTTCTTTGGAAGCGGTTTTAAGGTCTGGATCATTTCCTTGGGGGGGTTTTAGTTTTGGGTCATTTATTCTAGGGGTTTTTAAGTGCTCTGGGTTTTCTTTGAACAGGTTTTAATGTCTGGGGTCATTTTTTCAAGCGGGGTTTTTCATACTTTTTAGACATTTCACTGGAAGTGGGTTTTTTAAATGTTGGTCATTTTTTTGCAAACGGGTTTCTAAGTGCTCTGGGTTTTCTTGCCCGGGCATTTTTTAAATGCTCTGGGTCTTTTGTTGGGAAACAGGGTTTTTAAGTGAACAGTCATTTTGTAAGCCCGGGGATTAAGTGCTCTGGTCATTTCATTGGAAACAGGTTTTAATTGCTCTGGGTTTTTCTTTGAAGCTGGTTTTTAAGTGCTCTGGAGTCATTTTTTTCTGTTTTTTTGTGCTCTGCTGTCCCTTTTTTTGGGAAATAGATTAAGTTTCTGGATTTTTTTGGAATCAGGTTTTTAAGTGCTCTGGACTCATTTAGATTTTCAAGTGGGTTTCTAAATACTTCTCAGACATTTCACTGGAAGCAGGTTTTTTTGTGCTCTGGGAGTTTATTTTTTGGAAGCTTGTTTTTTAAATTCTCTGGAGTCATTTGTTTTGCCCGGGTTTTACATACTTTTAAGACATTTCACTGTGCCCGGGGTTTTTTAAATGCTCTAGTCATTTTTTAGCGGGGTTTTTTAAATGCTCTAGTCTTTCGTTGTTAGCGGGTCATAAATGTTCTGGAGTTCCTTCTTCAAGTGGGGTTTTAAATGCTCTGAGTCAATTCCTTGGGCGGGTTTTTAAGTGCTCTGGGAGTCTTGTTGGGGCCCGGATTTTAATTGCTCTGGGGTCATTTCCTTGCAGGGTTTTAAGTGCTCGGGTCATTTCCTTCCCGGTTTTTAGTGCTCTGGACTCATTTCTTGAAGCCATTTTTAAGTGCTCTGGAGTCATTTTTGCCAGGGCTTTTTTAAATACTCTAGTTTTTTTGTTGGAAGCAGGTTATTAAAAGAACTAGTCATTTTTAAAAGGCGGGTTTTAAGTGCTCGGGGTATTTCATTGGGAAACTGTTTAGGAGTGATTTCTTTGAAGCTGGTTTTTAAGTGCTCTGGAGTCATTTGTTCCCAAAAGGTTTTTCGTGTTCTGCTGTCCTTTGTTGGGGAAACAGATCATAGTGTTCTAGGGTTTTTCGTTGGAATCGGGTTTTTAAGTGCTCTGGGTCATTGTTGCAAGTGGGTTTTTAAATACTTTCTCCCGACATTTCCCGGAAGTGGGTTTTAAGTGCTCTGGAGAGTCATTTCGTTGGAAGCTTGTTTTTAAGTGCTCTGGAGTCATTTATTTACCTGGGTTTTTTATTACTTCTCAGACATTTTCTCGGGGTTTTTAATCCGGGATTTCTTTAGAAGCAGGTTTTTTTGTGCTCTGGGGTCATTTTTTAAATTTTGGCGGGTTTTAAGTGCTCTGGAATCATTTCCGGAAAGGGGTTTTTTTTGCTCTGGGACATTTATTCTGAAGCGGGCTTTAGTGCTCTGGAGTCATTTCTTTGGAAGCAGGTTTTAAGTGTCTGGAGTCATTTTGTTACGGGGTTTTTCATACTTTTTAAAATTCACTGGAAGTGGGGTTTTTTAAATGCTCTAAATCATTTTTTGCAGCGGGTTTTTTAAATGCTCCCGGGGTCTTTTTTTGTTGGGGGTCTAAGTGTTCTGGGTTCCTTCTTCAAGTGGGTATTAAATGCTCTGGGTCAATTCCTTGAAGCAGGTTTTTTTAAATGCTCTGGAGTCACTTCGTTGGAAGCGGTTTTTGTGTCTGGAGTCATTTGTTGGAAAACGGGTTTTGGGCTCTGGATTCATTTTATTGCCAGGTCGTTTTTAAGTGCTCTGGGTCATTTTTGGAAACAGGTTTTTAAGTGTCTGGTCATTTCGTTGCGGGGTTTTACATACTTTTCAGACATTTCACTGGAAGTGGGTTTTAAGTAAAAATCTTTTATTTAAAACGGGTTTTATGTGCTCTGGGGTCTTTTTGTTTAGGCGGGGCATATGTGTTCTGGGTTGCTTCTTCAAGTGGGTTTAGGGGGCTCTGAGTCAATTCCTTGGCGGGTTTTTTAAATTTCTCTGGAGTCATTTCTTCGGGGTTTTTAAATGCTCTGGAGTCATTTCCTGGAACCGGGTTTTTAGTGCTCAGTCATTTCTTTGGAAGTGGGTTTTTAAGTGCTCTGGAGTTTTTTTGCCTGGCATTTTTTAAATGCTCTGGTTTTTTTTTTTTGGAAACAGTTATTAAGTGAACTGGGTCATTTAGTGCGGGTTTTTTAAAATGCTCTGGAGTCATTTCATTGGGAAACAGGTTTTAATTGCCCGGAGTCCCTTTCTTTAAAGCTGGTTCAAGTGCTCTGAGTCCTTTTTTTGCCCAAAAGTTTTTATGTGCTCTGCTGTCATTTTGTTGGAAGCAGATCATAGTGTTCTGGGTTGTTGTTGGAATCGGGTTTTTTTAAATGCTCGGACTCATTTCATTCAAGTGGGGTTTTTAAATATTTGACATTTCACTGGAGTGTGTTTTTTAAATGGTCTGCAATCATTTCGTTAAGCAGGTTATAAAGTGAACATATTTAGTTGGAAGCTGGTTTAAGTTCTGGAATCATGATGTTGGGAAACAAGTTTTTAAGTACTCTGGAGTCATTTTTTAGCGGGTCCCAAGTGTTCTGAAGATGCTTGTTGCAAGTTTTTTAAGTGCTCTGGTCAATTCCTTGGGCCCCTTTTTTAAATGCTCTGAGTCATTTCCCTTGAAGCAGGTTTTTTTAAATTTCTCAGGGGTCATTTCCTTCAAGCGGTTTTGAAGTCTCCCGGGTCATTTCATATAACGGTTTTTTTGTGCTCTGCTGTCATTTTGTTGGAAAAGATCATAAGTTTCTGGGTTTTTGTTGGAATCAGGTTTTTAAGTGCTCTGGACTCATTTAGTTTTCTAGTGGGTTTCCCTACTTCTAACATTTCACCCGGACGGGTTTTTAAAATTTTTCTGGATTCATTTCTTTAGAGTTTTTAATGCTCTAGTCATTTCGTTTAGGGTTTTTTACATATTTAGACATTTTTTACTGGGGTTATTTTTAAATGCTCTGGAGTCATTTCTTTAACAGGTTTTAAGTGCTCTGGAGTCATTTCGTTGGCGGGTTTTTAAATGCTCTGGAATCATTTCCGGGAAGGGGTTTTTTGTTGCTCTGGGACATTTATTCTAAGTGGGGCTCTTTATGCTCTGGAGTCATTTCTTTGGAAACAGGTTTTAGTGTCTGGACTCATTTCATTGAAGGGTTTCTAAATACTTCTCAGACTTTTCACTAAGCAGGTTTTTATTTAGTCATTTTGGAACAGGTGTTTAAGTGTCTAAGGGCATTTGTTCCAAACGGGGTTCCCCATACTTTTCAGACATTTCACTGGAAGTGGGTTTTTAAATTTGGTCATTTTTTTAAGCGTGTTTTATGTGCTCTAAATCTTTTTTGTTTTGGAAAAGGGCATATGTGTTCTGGGTTCTTCTTCAAATGGGGTTTTTAAATGCTCTAAAAGTCAATTCCTTGAGCGGGTTTTTTAAATTTCTCTGGAGTCATTTTTTTAGCGGGGTTTTGAAATGCTCTGGGGCATTTCCTGGACAGGTTTTTAGTGCTCAGTCATTTCTTTGGAAATGGGTTTAATTCGGTCATTTCATTGCCTGGGCATTTTTTAAATGCCCCTGGAGTCTTTTTTGGGAAAAAGGTTATTAAGTGAACATTTAGTCCCTTTCTTGAAAACGGGTTATTAAATGCTCTGGAGTCATTTCATTGGAAGCAGGTTTTAATTGCTCTGGAGTCATTTCTTTGAACTGGTTTTTAATTTTAGTCATTTTTTTAAAAGTTTTTTATGTGCTCTGCTGTCATTTGTTGAAGCAGATCATAAGTGTTCTGGAGGGTTTGTTGGGTGGGTTTTTAAGTGCTCTGGACTCATTTCTCAAGTGGGTTTTTAAATACTTCTCAGACATTTCATAGGGGGGTTTTTAAGTGCTCTGGGTCATTTCTTTGGAAGCTGTTTTAAGTGCTCTGGGGTCATTTTTTTTTGGAACGGGGTTTTTTTAATTTTCTCAGACATTTCATTGACGGGGTTTTTAAGTGCTCCGGGGTCATTGTGTGGAAGAGGGTTTTTTAAATTCTGGGGCCATTTCATTGGAGCGGGTTATTAAATGAACTTGAGCCATTTCTTTGGAGTGGTTTTTAAATGCTCTGGAGTCATTTCATTGGAAGGAATTTTTGGGGGCTCAGTCATTTCCTTTAAAAAGTTATTATATACTGTTAGACATTTGTTTTGGGGCCGGGTTTTAAGTGCTCTGGTCATTTCCTTCCCAACTGGGTTTTTAAATGCTTTGGCGTATTTTTTTCCCAAACGGCTTTTAAGTGCTCTGCGAAATTTTTTTTGGAATCGGGTTATTAAGTGAACTGGAGTCATGTCTTTGGAAGCTGGTTTAAGTGCTCTGGAGTTATTTTGTTGCATGCGTTTCGTGCTCTGGGGTCTTTTTTTTGGAATGGGTTATTAAGTGCTCTAGTCATTTGTTTTTAAGCGGTTTTTTTATACAGCTCAAATTTCCCCGGAAGCAGGTTTTAATTCCTAAGTCATTTAATTAAAAAGGGTTATAAAGTTAATTGGAGTCATTTCTTTGGAAGTGGGTTTTTTAAATGCTCTGGAGTCATTTTAAGTAAGCAGATTTTTTTGGGCTCTGAGGTCATTTGTTTTAAACGAGGTTATTATATTGGATAGATTTTCATTGGATGCAGGTTTAAGTGCTCTGAAGTCATTTCCTTTGGAATTGGTTTTTTAAATTTTTCTGGAGTCATTAATTTGGAATCGAGTTTTTTTGGTTAGTCATTTGTTTAGGCGGGTTTTGGTGCTCGGGGGGGCTTTTTGTTAGGGGTTTATTAAGTGAACTGGGGGCATTTCGTTGGAAATGGGTTTTTAGTGCTCAGGTCATTTTATTGGGGAAACAATTTTTGTGTGCTCTGGGTCATTCGTTTAAGTGAGTTATTATGTACTGTGAGCAATTTGTTTGGGTGCGGGTTAAAAGGGCTGAGTCATTTCTTTGGGAAATGGGTTTTATTTGCTCTGGAGTCATTTATTGGGCCCCCTTAATAAGTGCGCTGGGTCATTTTTTAAAAGCGGGTTTTTAAGTGCTCTGGAGTCTTTTTGTTGGAAGTGGGTTATTAAGTGAACTGGAGTAATTTTTTTTGGATGGGTTTTTTAAATGCTCTGAGTCTTTTGTTTGGGAAACGGTCATAAATTTTATGGTTTTTTCGTTGAATCGGGTTTTAAGTGCTCTAAAATAATTTCGCCAAAGGGTTTTTCATACTTCTCAGAAATTTTCCCGGGCGGGTTTTAATCTCTCTGCAATCGTTTCGTTGAAGGGGGGTTATAAAAAATGAACTGGACTCATTTTTTAGGCGGGTTTTATTGCTCTGGTGTCATTTATTGGGGCGGGTTTTTTAAATGCTCTGGGTCATTTCCTTGGAAGCGGGTTTTTGATTGCTCTGGTGTCATTTATTCAAGTGTTTTTAAGTGCTCTGGTCATTTTTTAAACGGGTTTTAAGTGCTCTGGGGTCTTTCTTTCAGTTATTAAGTGAACTGGGGTCATTTCTTTGGAAGATGGTTTTAAATCCTTGGGTTATATTTTGCAAGTGGGTTTAAGTGCTCTGGCGTCTTTTCCCGGGAAAGGGGTTTTAAATGCTCTGGTATTTCGTTCCAAGCGGTTTTACTATAAATTTACTGGAATGTGTTTTAAGTGGTCTGAATCATTTGTTGGAACAGGTTATAAAGTGAACTGGGGTCATTCCCTTGGAAACTGGTTTTTTAAATTCTCTGGTCTGATGTTGGAACGGTTTTAAGTACTCTGAGTCATTTTTTTGGGCGGGTCCTAAGTGTTCTGAAGATGCTTGTTAAGTGGGTTTTAAGTGCTCTGGAGTCATCCTTAGGCGGTTTTAATGCTCTGAGTCATTTCCTTGGAAGCAGGTTTTAATTGCTCTGGTTTTCCCCTTAGGGGTTTGTTTCTGGGTTTTCCTTGTAACCGGGTTTTTTAAATGCTCTGGTGTCATTTTGTTGCAGCCCGGGTTTTACTTCTCAGACATTTCACGGGAAACGGTTTTAAAATTCTGGAATTTTCCCTTTGAAGGTTTTTAAATTGCTCTGGAGTCATTTATTCTAGGCGGGTTTTTAGTGCTCTTAAAAATTTCTTTGAAGCAAAAGGTTTTTTTAAGTGTCTGGTCATTTATTTAGCCCAGGTTTACTACTTTTTCAGACATTTCTGGAAGTGGTTTTAATCTCTGGTGTCATTTTTTAAAAGGGGTTTCTAAATGCTCTGGGGTCTTTTTGTTGTTGGTCTAAGTGTTCTCGGTTGCTTCTTCCAAAATGGGTTTTTGGTTTCTCTGGAGTCAATTCCTTGACGTTTTTTTTAAATGCTCTGGGAGTCACTTGTTGGAAACGGGGTTTTTTTTTCTCTGGAGTCATTTCCCAAAGGGGTTTTGAAAGTGCTCTGGAGTCATTTCCTTGGAACCGGGTTTTTTTTGCTCTGGAGTCATTTTTGCCGGGGGTTTTTAATACTCTGGTCTTTTGTTGAAACAGGTTATTAAATGAACTGGATCATTTTTGAGCGGGTTATTAAGTGCTCTGGGTCTTTATTAAGCAGTTTTTTAAATTTCTCGGGGGTGATTTCTTTAGAAGCTGGTTTTCAAGTGCTCTGGAGTCATTTTTTTGCAAATGGTTTTTTTGCCCCTGCTGTCATTTTGTTGGAAGCAGATCATAAGTGTTCTGGAGTTGTTGGAATCAGGGTTTTAAGTGCTCTGGACTCATTTCGTTGCTAGTGGGTTTCTAAATACTTCTCAACTTTCCCGGGCGGGTTTTAAATGCTCTGGATCATTTGTTACCCGGGTTTAAAATACTTTAAAACATTTCACTGGAGGGGTTTTAAGTGCTCTGGAGTCATTTCTTTGGAAGAGGTTTTAAATTCTAAGTCATTGTTGGGCGGTTTAGTGCTCTGGAATCATTTCATGGAAGGTTTAGTTGCTCTGGAACATTTATTCTAAATGGGCTTTTTTTTGGGGCATTTTTTTAAGCGGTTTTAAGTTCTGCAGTCATTTTATTGAGGGGGGTTTAAAACTTTTTAGACATTCCTGGAAGTGGGTTTTTTAAATGCTCTGGAGTCATTTGTTGTAGCGGGTTTAAGGTTTGGGGTCATTTGTGGAAGCAGGTTTTTAAGTGCTCTGGAAATCATTTCGTTTAGGGAGGTTTTTAAGTGCTCTGGAGTCATTTCTTTGGAAGCAGGTTTTTAAGTGCCTTTGGGAAACACCTTTGGGAAAGGGGGTTTTTGTTGCTCTGGAGTCATTATTCTAACGGTTTTTTGGGGCTCTGGGTCATTTTTGGAAGCAGGTTTTTTAAATGTCTGGAGTCATTTCGTTAAGCGGGTTTACATACTTTGTTTCACAAGTGGATTTTTAAGTGCTCTAGTCATTTTATTTAAAGGGGTTTTGTGCTCTGGGAGTCTTTTCGTTAGGCGGTCATAAGTGTTCGGGGGGCTTCTTAAGTGGGTTTTTAAATTTTCTCTGAGTCAAATTTCCCCGACGGGTTTTTAAATTCCTTGGGGTCATTTTCTTCGCGGGTTTTGGTGCTCAGTCATTTCCTTGGAACGGGTTTTTTGTGCTCTGGTCATTTCTTTGGAAGTGGTTTTAACTCTGGAGTAATTTCAATGCCAGGGCATTTTAAGTGCTCTGGGTCTTTTTTTTGGGAAACAGGTTATTAAAAATGAACGTTTATTTTTAAAAGACGGGTTATTAAGTGCTCTAGATTCATTGGAAACAGGTTTTAATTGCTCTGGAGTCATTTCTTTGACTGTTTCAGTATCTTGAATCATTTTTGCAAATGGTTTTTTTGTGCTCTGCTGTCCTTTTTTTGGAAGCAGATCATAA
>JAEOAE010003124.1:0-12824 GCA_036365155.1 Meriones psammophilus
AGATGCACAGGTTATAGTGGGTTTGTCCTATGTTGTATGTCTATATGAGTGAGTATATACCATGTGTGTCTTTTTGCTTCTGGGACAACTCACTCAGGATGATCCCTTCCAGATCCCACCATTTACCTGCAAATTTCATGATTTCCTTATTTTTCATTGCTGAGCAATATTCCATTGTGGAGATGTACCACAATTTCTGCATCCATTCTTCAGTTGAGGGGCATCTGGGTTGTTTCTAGCTTCTGGCTATTACAAATAAAGCTGCTACAAACATGGTTGAGCAAATGTCCTTTTTGTGTACTTGAGCCTCTTTTGAATATATGCCCAGGAGTGGTATGGCTGGATCACGGGGAAGCACTATTCCTAGTTGTCTGAGAAAGCACCAGATTGATTTCCAGAGTGGTTGTACAAGTTTACATTCCCACCAGCAGTGGAGAAGGGTTCCCCTTTCTCCACAACCTCTCCAGCATGTGTTGTCACTTGAGTTTTTGATCTTGGCCATTCTCATGAGTGTAAGGTGAAATCTCAGGGTTGTTTTGATTTGCATTTCCCTAATGGCTAGTGAGGTTGAGCATTTCTTTAAGTGCTTCTCTGCCATTCGGTATTCCTCTACAGAGAATTCTCTGTTTAGCTCTGTTCCCCATTTTTTAAGTGGATTACTTGGTTTGCTGCTTTTCAGCTTCTTTAGTTCTTTATAAATACTGGATAGGAGTCCTCTGTCAGATAAAGCGTTGGTGAAGATTCTTTCCCAATCTGTAGGCAGTCGCTTTGTTTTGGTGATGGTCTCCTTTGCTTTGCAGAAGCTTTTCAGTTTCATGAGATCCCATTTATTGATTGTTGCTCTTAGAGCCTGTGCTGTTGGTGTTCTGTTCAGATTGGCCTGCTCTTTGATCACCTCCCCCTTGAGGGGAGCAGCCTTACCAGGCCATAGTAGAGGACAATGCAGCCACTTTTGATGTGAAATGATGGACTAAGATCAGAAAGAAGAGGAGAACCTCCCAAATCAGTGGACTTGGGGAGTGGCATGCATGCAGAGGGAGGAGGGAGGGTGGGATTGGGAGGGGAAGAGGGAAGGGCTTATAGGGGGATGCAGAATGAATAAAGTGTAATTGAGGAAAAATTTAAAAAAAGGGAAAAAATAATTTAAGAACGTTAAATGACTTTCAAAAGTGGAGGAAAACATGGAGTTAGTCAATTTACATGGAGCATGTCTCGCCCCTGGGGGCAATGGTCTCCTGAACCTACTCAGACCTCCGACACCACCACTGCTAGTTCTAGAACTAATGCGAGATGTTCCAACGAGGGGGTTAAGGCTTCTCATAATATTTCCTATAAGCCCACACCTGTTTGTTTATATCCCCCATTTTTATGCATTATTAGCCAGAGAGAGCCAAGTAATTGTGGTGATGATACTTGCTTTTTTGCCCAATGCTGGAATACTAGTGAATTTAGGTGTGACCTGGTTACTCGCATGCCTTGCTGGGTGCCTGTGCCCATTGAATGATGCCCCTCACGCTATGACTCTCTTCAGACAGAAAAGAGATCTTGGAACTACAGCCGCCACTGTTACTGCCATCTCATAGGAATACAGGAACACTGAAAAGTGATATATTCCACTGTACAGCACAGGAACAAGTTTCCAACCAAAGAACAGAAAAGCAAAGCACTCCTTTGTAAACTAAATCACATGTGTGTCCCTCGCTCAATTAGGAATACAGGAAAACTGAAAAGTGATATATCGAACTGTATGGCCAAGAAACAAGTTTTCATGGAAAGAACAGAAACGCATAGCACAACTTTTTAAAATAATTCAAATACGTGTCGCCCATTCAATTAATATAACAGAAAAACTGAAAAGTGATATATCACACTGTACAGCACAGGAACAAGTTTCCAACAGAAGGAAAGAAACGTAAAGCACTACTTTGTAAACTAAATCGTATGTGTGTCACTCGCTCAATTAGGAATACAGGAAAACTGAAAAGTGTTATCTCGCACTGTACGGCACAGTAAGAAGTTTCCATCGAAAGAACAGAAACGCAAAGCACAACTTTGTAAACTAATTCACATACGTGTCACCCATTCAATTATTATAACAGGAAAACTGAAAAGTGATATAAGCCTAACCCTAACCCTAACCCGAACCCTAACCCTAACCCTAAACACCTAACCCACTAACACTAACCCTAACCCTAAACCTAACCCTAACTTTTTTTTAATAGGAACAAGTTTCCAACTAAAGAACATAAACGTAAAGCACTACTTTGTAAACGAAAACACATGTGTCGCTCGCTCAGTTAGGAATACAGGAAAACTGAAAAGTGATATATCGCACTGTACAGCACAGGAATAAGTTTCCAAGAAAGAAGAGAAAAGCAAAGCACTACTTTGTAAACTAAATCACATGTGTGTCGCTCGCTCAATTAGGAATACAGTAAAACTGAAAAGCGATATATATCGAACTGTACGGCAAAGAAACAAGTTTTCATCAAAAGAACATTAACGCAAAGCAAAACTTTGTGAACTAATTCAGATAAGAGTCGCCCGTTCAATTATTATAACAGGAAAACTGAAAAGTTATATAACTCTAACCTAACAATAACCCTAACCCTAACCCCTAACCAAAAACTAACTCTAACCCTAACCCTAACCCCTAACTCTAACCTAACCCTAACCCTAACCCTAACCCCCTAACCCTAACATAACCCTAAACCTAACCCTAACGCTAACCCTAATCCTAACTTTTTCCTGAAAGGAACAAGTTTTCAAGGAAAGAACGTTAACGCAAAGCACTACTTTGTAAACTAAATCACATGTGTGTCACTCGCTCAGTTAGGAATACAGGAAAACTGAAAAGTGATATATCACACTGTACAGCACAGAAACAAGTTTCCAACAGAAGAACAGAAACATAAGGCACTACTTTGTAAACTAAATACATGTGTGTCGCTCACTCAATTAGGAATACAGGAAAACTGAACAGTGATATATCGAACTGTATGGCAAAGAAACGAGTTTTCATCGAAATAACAGAAAAGCAAAGCACAACTTTGTAAACTAATTAACATACGTGTCACCTGTTCAATTATTATAACAGAAAAACTGAAAAGTGATATATCGCACTGTACAGCACAGGAACAAGTTTTGACAAAAGAACTGAAAAGCAAAGAACTGCTTTGTAAACTAAATCACATGTGTGTCGCTCGCTCAATTAGGAATACAGGAAAACTGAAAAGTGATATATCGCACTGTACAGCACAGTAAAAAGTTTCCAACGAAAGAACAGAAAAGCAAAGCACTACTTTGTAAACTAAATCACATGTGTGTCACTGGCTCAATTAGGAATACAGGACACTGAAAGGTGATATATCGCACTGTACAGCATAGGAACAGGTTTCGAACGAAAGAACAAAAAGCAAAGCACTACTTTAAACAGAATTACATGTGTGTCTCTCACTCAATTAGGAATACAGGAAAACTGAAAAGTGTTATCTCACACTGTACAGCACAGAAACAAGTTTCCAACAGAAGAACAGAGACGCAAAGCAATACTTTGTAAACTAAATCACATTTGTGTCACTCGCTCAATTAGGAATACAGAAAAATGAAAAGTGATATAATAATTGTATGGCAAAGAAACAAGTTTTCATCGAAAGAACAGAAGCATAAAGCACAACTTTGTAAACTAATTCACTTATGTGTGTCGCCTGTTCAATTACTAAACAACAAAAAAGGAAAAGTGATATAACCTAACCCTAACCCTAACCCTAAGCCCTAACCCTAACCCTAAAAGTAACCCAACCCTACCCTAACCTAACCCTAACCCTAACCCTAATCCCTAAGCTAACCCTAACCCTAACCCTAACCCTACCTAACCCTACCCTAACCCTAACAGTAACCCTAACCCTAACCCTAACTTGTTCCTAACAGGAACAAGATTCCAACCAAAGAACATAAACGCAAAGCACAACTTTGTAAACTAAATCATATGTGTGTCGCTCGCTCAATTAGGAACACAGGATAACTGAAAAGTGATAGATCACACTGTACAGCACAGTAACAAGTTTCCAACGAAAGAACAGAAAAGCAAAGCACTACTTTATAAACTGAATCACATGGGTGTCGCCTGCTCAATTATTAATATAGGAAAACTGAAAAGTGTTATCTCGCACTGTACGACACAGAAACAAGTTACCATCGAAAGAAAGGAAACGCAAAGCACAAATTTGTATACTAATTCACATAAGTGTCACCTGTTCAATTATTATAAGGAAAACTGAAAAGTGATATATCACACTCTACAGCACAGAAACAAGTTTCCAACAGATGAACAGAAACGCAAAGCACTACTTTGTAAACTAAATCACATGTGTGTCACTCGCACAATTAGGAATACAGGAAAACTGAAAAGTGATATATCCAACTGTACGGCAAAGAAACAAGTTTTCATCGAAAGATCAGAAACGCAAAGCACAAATTTCTAAACTAATTCACATAAGTGTCACCCGTTCAATTATTATAACAGGAAACCTGAAAAGTGATGTATCGCACTGTACAGCACAGGAACAAGTTTTGAACAAAAGAACAGAAAAGCAAAGCACTACTTTTAAATGGAATCTCATGTGTGTCGCCCGCTCAATTATTAATATAGGAAAACTGAAAAGTGTTATATCGCACTGTACCGCACAGAAACAAGTTTGAATCTAAAGAACAGAAAATCAAAGCACAACTTTGTAAACTAATTCACATACGTGTTGCCTGTTCACTTATTATAACAGGAAAACTGAAAAGTGATATAACACTAAACCTAAACCTAACCCTAAACCTAACCACTAACCCTAACCCTAAACCTACCCTAACACTAACCCTAACCCTAACCCTAACCCTAACCCTAACCCTAACCCTAAACCCTACACCCTAACACTACTCTAACCCTAACCCTAACCCTACCCCTAACTTGTTCATAACAGGAACAAGTTTCCAACGAAAGAACATAAATGCAAAGCATTTAGTTTACTTTGTAAACTAAATCACATGAGTGTCACTCGCTCAATTTGTAATCCAGGACACTGAAAATGATATATCGCACTGTACAGCATAGGAACAGGTTTCGAACGAAAAAACAGAAAAGCAAAGCACTGCTTTAAACGGAATCACATGTGTTTCTCTCACTCAATTAGGAATACAGGAAAACTGAAAAGTGTTATCTCGCACTGTACAGCACAGAAACAAGTTTCCATTGAAAGAAACGAAACGCAAAGCTCAACTTTGTAAACTAATTCACAAACGTGTCGCCCGTTCAATTATTATAACAGGAAAACTGAAAAGTGATATATCGCACTGTACAGCACAGAAACAAATTTCCAACAGAAGAACAGAAATGCAAAACACTACTTTGTGAACTAAATCACATGTGTGTCGCTTTCTCAATTCGGAATACAAGAAAATGAAAAGTGATATATCGAACTGTACGGCAAAGAAACAAGTTTTCATGGAAAGATCAAGCATAAAGCACAAATTTCCAAATTAATTCACATAAGTGTCACCCGTTCAATTATTATAACAGGAAAACTGAAAAGTGATATATCTCACTGTACAGCACAGAAACAAATTTCAACAGAAGAAGAGAAACGCAAAGCACTACTTTGTAAACTAAATCACATGTGTCGGCTCCCTCAATTAGGAGTGCACGGGAAAATGAAAAGTGATATATCGAACTGTAAGGCAAAGAAAAAGTTTTCATCGAAGAACAGAAACGCAAAAAGCACAACTTTGTAAACTAATTCACATACATGTCACCTGTTCAGTTATTATAACAGGAAAAATAAAAGTTGATATAACCTAACCCTAACCCTAACCTAATCCTAACCTAACCCCTAAATCTAACCCTAACCTAACCCTAACCCTAACCCTAACCTAACCCTAACCCTAACGCTAACCTAACCCTAACCCTAACCCTAACCCTAACCCCTAACTTGTTCTTAACAGGAACAAGTTTCCAATGAAAGAACATAAACGCAGCACTACTTTGTAAACTGAATCATATGTGTGTCACTCGCTCAATGAGGAATACAGGAAAACTGAAAAGTGATATATCGCAGTGTACAGCAGAGGAACAAGTTTGGAAAGAAAGAACAGAAAAGCAAAGCACTACTTTTTAAAGGAATCACTTGTGTCGCTCGCTCAATTAGGAATACAGGAAAACTGAAAAGTGTTATCTCAGACTGTAGGGCACAGAAACAAGTTTCCATCAAAAGAAAGGAAACGTGAAGCACAACTGTGTAAACTAATTCACATACATGTCGCCTGTTCAATTATTATAATAGGAAAACTGAAAAGTAATATATCGCACTGTACAGTACAGTAACAAGTTTCCAACAAAAGAACAGAAACACAAAGCACTACTTTGTAAACTAAACCACATGTGTGTCACATGCTCAATTAGGAATACAGGAAAACTGAAATGTGTTATCTCGCACTGTACAGCACAGAAACAAGTTTCCATCGAAAGAACATAAACGCAAAGGAAAACTTTGTAAACTAATTCACATGTGTGTCGCATGCTCAATTAGGAATACAGGAAAACTGAAAAGTAATATATCGCACTGTACAGCACAGGAACAAGTTTCGAGCGAAAGAACAGAAAAGCAAACCACTAATTTTTAAACTAAATCACATACGTGTCGCCCATTCAGTTATTTTAACAGGAAAACTTTATAGTGTTATCTCGGACTGTATGGCACAGAAACAAGTTTCCATCGAAAGAACAGAAAGGCAAAGAACAACTTTGTAAACTAATTCACATAGGTGTCGCCCGTTCAATTATTATAAAAGGAAAACTGACAAGTGATATAACCCTAACCTAACCTAACCCTAACTCTAACCCTAAGCCCTAATCATAACCCTAAACTAACCCTAACCCTAACCCTAAATCTAACCCTAACCCCTAACCCTATCCTTAACTACTAACCCTAACCCTACCCTAACCCATACGTAACACTAACCCTAACCCTAACTTTTTCCTAACAGGAACAAGTTTCCAACTTAAGAACATAATCGCAAAGCACTACTTTTTAAACTAAATCCCATGTGTGACACTCGCTCAATGAGGAATACAGGAAAACTGAAAAGTGATATATCGCACTGTACAGCAGAGGAACAAGTTTCGAACGAAAGAACAGAAAAGCAAAGCACTACTTTTAAACGGAACCACGTGTGTTGCTCGCTCAATTAGGAATACAGGAAAACTGAAAAGTGTTATCTCACAATGTATGGCACAGAAAAAAGTTTCCATCAAAAGAAAGGAAATGCAAAGCACAACTTTGTAAACTAATTCACATATGTGTCGCCCGTTCAATTATTATAAGAGGAAAACTGAAAAGTGATATATCGCACTGTAAAGTACAGTAACAAGTTTCCAATGAAAGAACAGAAACGCAAAGCACTACTTTGTAAACTAAATCACATATGTGTCGCCCGTTCAATTATTATAACAGGAAAACTGAAGAGTGTTATCTAGCACTGTACGGCACAGACACAAGTTTCCATCAAAAGAACAGAAACGCAAAGCACAACATTGTAAACGAATTCACATACTTGTCGCACGTTCAATTATTACAACAGAAAAACTGAAAAGTGATATATCGCACTGTAAAGTACAGTAACAAGTTTCAACGAAAAGAACAGAAACGCAAAGCACTACTTTGTAAACTAAATCACATACGTGTTGCCCGCTCAATTATTATAACAGGAAAACTGAAAAGTGTTATCTCAGACTGTACAGCACAGAAACATGTTTCCATCGAAAGATAGGAAACGCAAAGCACAATTTTGTAAACTAATTCACATACGTGTCGCCCGTTCAATTATTATAAGAGGAAAATTGAAAAGTGATATAACCCTAACCCTTACCCTAACTCCTAACCCTAACCTCACCCCTAACCCTAACCCTAACCCTAACCCTAACCCTAACCCTACCCTAACCTAACCCTAACCCTAACCCTAACCCTAACCCTAACCTAATCCTACCTAACCTAACACTAACCCTAACCCCTAACCCTAACCCTAACCCCTAACACTATCCCTAACCCTAACCCCAACCCTAGCCACTAAACCTATCCCTAACCTAACCCTAACCGTAACACTACCCTAACCCTAACCCTAACCCTAACCCTAACTTGTTCCTATAGGAACAAGTTTCCATCGAAAGGACAGAAACGAAAAGCACAACTTTGTAAGCTAATTCACATACGTGTCACATGTTCAATTTTTACAACAGGAAAATTGAAATGTGATATATCGCACTGTAAGGCACAGAAACAAGTTTCCAACGAAAGAACAGAAATGCAAAGCACACCTTTGTAAAATAATTCACATACATGTCGCCCTTTGAATTATTATAAGAGGCAAATTGAAAAGTGATATAACCCTAACTCTAACCCTAACCCCTAACCCTAACACTACCCTAACCCTAACCCTAACACTTACCGTAAGAATCACTTGTTCCTAACAAGAACGAGTTTCCAACGAAAGAACATAATCGCAAAGCACTACTTTGTAAACTAAATCCCATGTGTGTCACTCGCCGAATGAGGAATACAGGAAAACTGAAAAGTGATATATCACACTGTACAGCAGAGGAACAAGTTTCGAACGAAAGAACAGAAAAGCAAAGCACTATTTTTAAACAGAATCATGTGTGTCGCTCGCTCAATTAGGAATACAGGAAAACTGAAAAGTGATATATCGCACTGTACAGCACAGTAAAAAGTTTCCAACGAAAGAACAGAAAAGCAAAGCACTACTTTGTAAACTAAATCACATGTGTGTCACTGGCTCAATTAGGAATACAGGACACTGAAAGGTGATATATCGCACTGTACAGCATAGGAACAGGTTTCGAACGAAAGAACAAAAAGCAAAGCACTACTTTAAACAGAATTACATGTGTGTCTCTCACTCAATTAGGAATACAGGAAAACTGAAAAGTGTTATCTCACACTGTACAGCACAGAAACAAGTTTCCAACAGAAGAACAGAGACGCAAAGCAATACTTTGTAAACTAAATCACATTTGTGTCACTCGCTCAATTAGGAATACAGAAAAATGAAAAGTGATATAACGAATTGTATGGCAAAGAAACAAGTTTTCATCGAAAGAACAGAAACGCAAAGCACAACTTTGTAAACTAATTCACTTATGTGTCGCCTGTTCAATTACTAAAACAAGAAAAAGGAAAAGTGATATAACCCTAACCCTAACCCTAACCCTAAGCCCTAACCCTAACCTAAAAGTAACCCAACCCTACCCTAACCCTAACCCTAACCCTAACCCTAATCCCTAAGCCTAACCCTAACCCTAACCCTAACCCTACCTAACCCTACCCTAACCCTAACAGTAACCCTAACCCTAACCCTAACTTGTTCCTAACAGGAACAAGATTCCAACCAAAGAACATAAACGCAAAGCACAACTTTGTAAACTAAATCATATGTGTGTCGCTCGCTCAATTAGGAACACAGGATAACTGAAAAGTGATAGATCACACTGTACAGCACAGTAACAAGTTTCCAACGAAAGAACAGAAAAGCAAAGCACTACTTTATAAACTGAATCACATGGGTGTCGCCGCTCAATTATTAATATAGGAAAACTGAAAAAGTGTTATCTCGCACTGTACGACACAGAAACAAGTTACCATCGAAAGAAAGGAAACGCAAAGCACAAATTTGTATACTAATTCACATAAGTGTCACCTGTTCAATTATTATAAGGAAAACTGAAAAGTGATATATCACACTCTACAGCACAGAAACAAGTTTCCAACAGATGAACAGAAACATAAAAGCACTACTTTGTAAACTAAATCACATGTGTGTCACTCGCACAATTAGGAATACAGGAAAACTGAAAAGTGATATATCCAACTGTACGCAAAAAAAACAAGTTTTCATCGAAGATCAGAGCATAAGCACAAATTTCTAAACTAATTCACATAAGTGTCACCCGTTCAATTATTATAACAGGAAACCTGAAAAGTGATGTATCGCACTGTACAGCACAGGAACAAGTTTTGAACAAAAGAACAGAAAAGCAAAGCACTACTTTTAAATGGAATCTCATGTGTGTCGCCCGCTCAATTATTAATATAGGAAAACTGAAAAGTGTTATATCGCACTGTACCGCACAGAAACAAGTTTGAATCTAAAGAACAGAAAATCAAAGCACAACTTTGTAAACTAATTCACATACGTGTTGCCTGTTCACTTATTATAACAGGAAAACTGAAAAGTGATATAACACTAAACCTAAACCTAACCCTAAACCTAACCACTAACCCTAACCCTAAACCTACCCTAACACTAACCCTAACCCTAACCCTAACCCTAACCCTAACCCTAACCCTAACCCTAAACCCACACCCTAACACTACTCTAACCCTAACCCTAACCCTACCCCTAACTTGTTCATAACAGGAACAAGTTTCCAACGAAAGAACATAAATGCAAAGCATTTAGTTTACTTTGTAAACTAAATCACATGAGTGTCACTGTTCAATTTGTAATCCAGGACACTGAAAATGATATATCGACTGTACAGCATAGGAACAGGTTTCGAATCTAAAAACAGAAAAGCAAAGCACTGCTTTAAACGGAATCACATGTGTTTCTCTCACTCAATTAGGAATACAGGAAAACTGAAAAGTGTTATCTCGCACTGTACAGCACAGAAACAAGTTTCCATTGAAAGAAACGAAACGCAAAGCTCAACTTTGTAAACTAATTCACAAACGTGTCGCCCGTTCAATTATTATAACAGGAAAACTGAAAAGTGATATATCGCACTGTACAGCACAGAAACAAATTTCCAACAGAAGAACAGAAATGCAAAACACTACTTTGTGAACTAAATCACATGTGTGTCGCTTTCTCAATTCGGAATACAAGAAAATGAAAAGTGATATATCGAACTGTACGGCAAAGAAACAAGTTTTCATGGAAAGATCAGAAACGCAAAGCACAAATTTCCAAATTAATTCACATAAGTGTCACCCGTTCAATTATTATAACAGGAAAACTGAAAAGTGATATATCTCACTGTACAGCACAGAAACAAATTTCAACAGAAGAAGAGAAACGCAAAGCACTACTTTGTAAACTAAATCACATGTGTCGCTCCCTCAATTAGGAGTACGGGAAAATGAAAAGTGATATATCGAACTGTAAGGCAAAGAAAAAAGTTTTCATCGAAAGAACAGAAACGCAAAGCACAACTTTGTAAACTAATTCACATACATGTCACCTGTTCAGTTATTATAACAGGAAAAATAAAAGTTGATATAACCCTAACCCTAACCCTAACCCTAATCCTAACCCTAACCCTAAATCTAACCCTAACCCTAACCCTAACCCTAACCCTAACCCTAACCCTAACCCTAACGCTAACCTAACCCTAACCCTAACCCTAACCCCTAACCCTAACTTGTTCTTAACAGGAACAAGTTTCCAACGAAAGAACATAAACGCAAAGCACTACTTTGTAAACTGAATCATATGTGTGTCACTCGCTCAATGAGGAATACAGGAAAACTGAAAAGTGATATATCGCAGTGTACAGCAGAGGAACAAGTTTGGAAAGAAAGAACAGAAAAGCAAAGCACTACTTTTTAAAGGAATCACTTGTGTCGCTCGCTCAATTAGGAATACAGGAAAACTGAAAAGTGTTATCTCAGACTGTAGGGCACAGAAACAAGTTTCCATCAAAAGAAAGGAAACGTGAAGCACAACTGTGTAAACTAATTCACATACATGTCGCCTGTTCAATTATTATAATAGGAAAACTGAAAAGTAATATATCGACTGTACAGTACAGTAACAAGTTTCCAACAAAAGAACAGAAACACAAAGCACTACTTTGTAACTAAAACCACATGTGTGTCACATGCTCAATTAGGAATACAGGAAAACTGAAATGTGTTATCTCGCACTGTACAGCACAGAAACAAGTTTCCATCGAAAGAACATAAACGCAAAGGAAAACTTTGTAAACTAATTCACATGTGTGTCGCATGCTCAATTAGGAATACAGGAAAACTGAAAAGTAATATATCGTGACTGTACAGCACAGGAACAAGTTTCGAGCTTAAAGAACAGAAAAGCAAACCACTAATTTTTAAACTAAATCACATACGAAGTTAGCCCATTCAGTTATTTTAACAGGAAAACTTTATAGTGTTATCTCGGACTGTATGGCACAGAAACAAGTTTCCATCGAAAAGAACAGAAAGGCAAAGAACAACTTTGTAAACTAATTCACATAGGTGTCGCCTGTTCAATTATTATAAAGGAAAACTGACAAGTGATATAACCTAACCCTAACCTAACCCTAACTCTAACCCTAAGCCTAATCATAACCCTAAACTAACCTAACCCTAACCCTAAATCTAACCCTAACCCCTAACCCTATCTTAACTACTAACCCTAACCCTACCTAACCCATACGTAACACTAACCCTAACCCTAACTTTTTCCTAACAGGAACAAGTTTCCAACTTAAGAACATAATCATAAGCACTACTTTCTTTTAAACTAAATCCCATGTGTGACACTTCGCTCAATGAGGAATACAGGAAAACTGAAAAGTGATATATCGCGACTGTACAGCAGAGGAACAAGTTTTGAACGAAAGAACAGAAAAGCAAAGCACTACTTTTAAACGGAACCACGTGTGTTGCTCGCTCAATTAGGAATACAGGAAAACTGAAAAGTGTTATCTCACAAATGTATGGCACAGAAAAAGTTTCCATCAAAAGAAAGGAAATGCA
>JAEOAE010003298.1:0-12032 GCA_036365155.1 Meriones psammophilus
CTAACCTAACGTAACCATAACCTAACCTAACACTAACCCTAACAATAATCCAAACTTTTTCCTAACCGAACAAGTTTTCAGCGAAATAAATAACGCAAGCACTACTTTGTAAACTAAAATTTACATAAGTCCCCGTTCAATTATTATAACAGGAAAACTGAAAAGTGATATATCGCACTGTACAGCACAGGAACAAATTTCCAACGAAAGAACAGAAAAGCAAAGCACTACTTTTAAGCGGAATCACATGTGTGTTGCTCGCTCAATTAGGAATACAGGAAAACTGAAATGTGTTCTCGACTGTAGAGCACAGAAATAAGTTTCCATCGAAAAAAAGCATAAGCACAACTTTGTAAACTAATTCACATATGTGTACGCCCGTTCAATTATTATAACAGGAAAACTGAAAAGTGATATAATCTAACCTAACCCTAGAAACAAGTTTTCATCTACCATAACCTAAAGAACTGCTAACCTGTCACAACCACAACCCTAGCGTGTACGCCCGTTCGAATTATTATAACAGGAAAACTGAAAAGTGATATATCGCACTGTACTGAACAGAAACAACTTTGAGCGAGAAAGAACAGAAGCATAAACACAACTTTGTAAACTAATTCACATCACGATAACCGCCCGTTCAATTATTATAACAGGAAAACTTAAAAGTGACATATCGCACTGTACTGAACAGAAACAACTTTCGAGCAGAAAGAACCGAAGCATAAAGCACAACTTTGTAAACTAATTCCTATACATTAATAAGCCCGTTCCAGTGTATAACAGGAAAACTGAAAAGTGATATATCGCACTGTACTGAACAGAAACAACTTACGAGCGAAAGAACAGAGCATAAGCACAACTTTGTAAACTAAATTCACATCATTAATACGCCCGTTCAATTATTATAACAGGAAAACTGAAAAGTGATATATCGCATTGTAAATGGAACAGAAACAAGTTTTCATAAATAAAAGAAGCATGAGGCCTGGCGTAAACTATTTCACATATGTGTCGCCCGTTCAATTATTATAACAGGAAAACTGAAAGTGTCGCACTATGTAACAAAAACTTTTTCTGAAGAATTAGCATAAAACCTAAACTATTTCCCTGCCTAATAAGCCCGTTCAATTATTATAGAGGGGAAAACTGAAAAGTGATATACCGCACCTGTACTGCAAAAAAACAAGTTTTTCATCGAAAAAAACAGAAAAGCAAGAACTACTTTGTAAACTATTTCACATACGTGTAACCTGTTCAATTATTATAACAGGAAAACTAACCTAGTGATATAACAGCCAACCTATGGCAAAACAAGTTTTTCATTGAAATAACAAAAGCATAACAACGAAGTTAACCTTTGTAATCACGTGTCACCTGTTCCATTATTATAAGGAAAACTGAATGTGTGATAGCCTAAACCCTAACCAAAGTTACCCAGGTAAACTAAATCACATAACCCTACCCTAGCTCCTTGCCTAACCCTAAATAAGCATAAAAGTTCAACTTTGTAAACTAAATCACATGTGTGTCGCTCGCTCAATTAGGAATACAGGAAAACTGAAAAGTGATATATCGCACTGTACAGCACAGAAACAAGTTTCGAATGAAAGAACAGAAACGCAAAGCACAACTTTGTAAACTAATTCACATACGTGTCGCCCGTTCAATTATTATAACAGGAAAACTGAAAAGTGATATATCGCACTGTATAGCACAGAAACAAGTTTCGAATGAAAGAACAGAAACGCAAAGCACAACTTTGTAAACTAATTCACATACGTGTCGCCCGTTCAATTATTATAACAGGAAAACTAAAAGTGATATATCGCACTGTACAGCACAGAAACAACTTTCGAATGAAAGAACAGAAAAGCAAAGCACAGCTTTGTAAACTAATTCACATACGTGTCGCCCGTTCAATTATTGTAACTGGAAAACTGAAAAGTTATATATCGCACTGTACTGAACAGAAACAACTTTCGAACGAAAGAACAGAAAAGCAAAGCACAACTTTGTAAACTAAATCACATGTGTGTCGCTTGCTCAATTAGGAATACAGGAAAACTGAAAAGTGATATATTGCACTGTACAGCACAGAAACAAGTTTTCGGGCAGGAAAGAAAGAAAAGCAAAGCACTACTTTGTAAACTATTTTCACATACTTGTCGCCCGTTCAATTATTATAACAGGAAAACTGAAAAGTGATATATCTCACTGTACAGCACAGAAACAAGTTTCGAATGAAAGAACAGAAAAGCAAAGCACAACTTTGTAAACTAATTCACATACGTGTTGCCCGTTCAATTATTATAACAGGAAAACTGAAAAGTTATATATCGCACTGTACAGCACAGAAACAACTTTCGAACGAAAGAACAGAAAAGCAAAGCACAACTTTGTAAACTAATTCACATACGTGTCGCCCGTTCAATTATTATAACAGGAAAACTGAAAAGTGATATATCGCACTGTACTGAACAGAAACAACTTTGAAGCAAAGAAGAACAAGCATAAAGCACAACTTTGTAAACTAATTCACATACGTGTCGCCCGTTCAATTATTATAACAGGAAAACTGAAAAGTGATATATCGCACTGTACAGAACAGAAACAAGTTTGAATGAAAGAACAGAAAAGCAAAGCACAACTTTGTAAACTAATTCACATAACGTGTCGCCCGTTCAATTATTATAACAGGAAAACTGAAAAGTGATATATCGCACTGTACTGAACAGAAACAACTTTGAATGAAAGAACAGAACAGCAAATCACAACTTTGTAAACTAATTCACATACGTGTCGCCCGTTCAATTATTATAACAGGAAAACTGAAAAGTGATATATCAAACTGTACTGAACAGAAACAATTTTCGAATGAAAGAACAGAAACGCAAAGCACAACTTTGTAAACTAATTCACATGTGTGTCGCCTGTTCAATTATTATAACAGGAAAACTGAAAAGTGATATATTGCACTGTACTGTGCAAGAAACAATTTTACAGGAAATGAAAGAACAGAACAGCAAAGCACAACTTTGTAAACTAATTCACATGTGTGTCGCCCGTTCAATTATTATAACAGGAAAACTGAAAAGTGATATATGCACTGTACAGCACAGAAACAAGTTTCCAATGAAAGAACAGAAAAAGCAAAGCACATTTTTGTAAACTAATTCACATCTGTGTCGCTCGTTCAATTATTATAACAGGAAAACTGAAAAGTGATATATCTCGCACTGTATGACAAAGAAACAAGTTTTCATCGAAATAACAGAAGCGCAAAGAACTACTTTGTAAACTATTTCACATATGTGTCGCCTGTTCAATTATTATAAGAGGAAAACTGAAAATGTGATATATCGCCCTAACCTAACCTAACCCAGAAACAAGTTTTCCCCTAAAAGAACAGAAAGCAAAGCACTAACCTAACCTAACCTAATTTCACATACTAACCTAACCCCTTCAATTATTATAACAGGAAAACTGAAAAGTAAACCTAAACCTAACCCTTGTTCAGAAACAAGTTTCCAACGAACTTTAATAAAAAGCAAAGCACAACTTTGTAAACTAAATCACATGTGTGTCGCCCTCTCAATTAGGAATACAGGAAAACTGAAAAGTGATATATTGCACTGTACAGCACAGAAACAAGTTTCCAATGAAAGAACAGAAAAGCATAAAAGCACAACTTTGTAAACTAAATCACATATGTGTCGCCTGGTTCAATTATTATAACAGGAAAACTGAAAAGTGATATATCTCCCACTGTATGGCACAGAAACAAGTTTCCATCGAAAGAACAGAAGCGCAAAGCACAACTTTGTAAACTAATTCACATACACGTGTCGCCCGTTCAATTATTATAACAGGAAAACTGAAAAGTGATATATATCGCACTGTACTGAACAGAAACAACTTTCGAGCGAAAGAACAGAAAAGCATAAAAGCACAACTTTGTAAACTAATTCACATACGTGTCGCCCGTTCAATTATTATAACAGGAAAACTGAAAAGTGATATATCGCACTGTACTGAACAGAAACAAGTTTTCATCGAAAAGAACAGAAAGCGCAAAGCACAACTTTGTAAACTAATTCACATACGTGTGTCGCCTGTTCAATTATTATAACAGGAAAACTGAAAAGTGATATATATAACCCTGTACTGAACAGAAACAACTTTGACCTAACCTAAAACCCTAAGAAAGCATAAAGCACAACTTTGTAACTAATTCACATAACCTGTTGCCCGTTCAATTATTATAACAGGAAAACTGACATAAGTGATATACCTAAACCTAAACCTGCTACTGAACAGAAACAACTTTTCAAGTGAAATCAACAAGCAAAAGCACAACTTTGTAAACTAATTCACATGTGTGTCGCTCGTTCAATTATTATAACAGGAAAACTGAAAAGTGATATATTGCACTCTACAGCACAGAAACAAGTTTGAGCGAAGAACAAAAAGCAAAGCACTAATTTGTAAACTAATTCACATGTGTGTCGCCTGCTGGCTCAATTAGGAATAACAGGAAAACTGAAAAGTGATATATCTCCCACTGTACTGAACAGAAACAAGTTTCCATCGAAAGAACAGAAAAGCATAAAGCACAACTTTGTAAACTAATTCACATACGTGTCGCCCGTTCAATTATTATAACAGGAAAACTGAAAAGTGATATATCGCACTGTACTGAACAGAAACAAGTTTTCATCGAAAGAACAGAAGCGCAAAAGCACAACTTTGTAAACTAATTCACATACGTGTTGCCTGTTCAATTATTATAACAGGAAAACTGAAAGTGATATATCACACTGTACTGAACAGAAACAACTTTAACAAAGAAAGAACAGAAGCATAAAGCACAACTTTGTAAACAAATTCACTAACGTGTAGCCTGTTCAATTATTATAACAGGAAAACTGAAAAGTGATATAACACTGTACGGCAAAGAAACAAGTTTTCATCGAAAGAACATAAAAAAAGCAAAGCACTACTTTGTAAACTAACATCACATGTGTAGCCTGTTCAATTATTAATACAGGAAAACTGAAAAGTGATATACACCTACGGCACAGAAACAAGTTTCTAACGAAAGAACAGAAAAGCAAAGCACTACTTTGTAACCTAATTCACATGTGTGTAGCCTGTTCAATTACTAAACAGGAAAACTAAAAAGTGATAACCTACACTGTACTTGCACAGAAACAAGTTTCCAACGAAAGAACACAAAAGCAAAGCACAACTTTGTAAATTAATCACATGTGTGTCGCTCGCTCAATTAGGAATACAGGAAAACTGAAAAGTGATATATCGCACTGTACAGCACAGAAACAAGTTTCCAATGAAAGAACAGAAAAGCAAAGCACAACTTTGTAAACTAATTCACATATGTGTCGCCCGTTCAATTATTATAACAGGAAAACTGAAAAGTGATATATCGCACTGTACAGCACAGAAACAACTTTCGAATGAAAGAACAGAAAAGCAAAGCACAGCTTTGTAAACTAATTCACATACGTGTCGCCCGTTCAATTATTGTAACTGGAAAACTGAAAAGTGATATATAACCTAACTGTACTGAACAGAAACAACTTTCGAATGAAAGAACAGAAACGCAAAGCACAACTTTGTAAACTAATTCACATACGTGTCGCCCGTTCAATTATTATAACAGGAAAACTGAAAAGTGATATATCGCACTGTACTGAACAGAAACAACTTTCGAACGAAAGAACAGAAACGCAAAGCACAACTTTGTAAACTAATTCACATGTGTGTCGCCGGTTCAATTATTATAACAGGAAAACTGAAAAGTGATATATCGCACTGTACTGCACAGAAACAAGTTTTCATCGAAAGAACAGAAAGCAAAGCACAACTTTGTAAACTAATTCACATACGTGTCGCCTGTTCAATTATTATAACAGGAAAACTGAAAAGTGATATACCCTAACCTAACCCTAGCACAGAAACAAACCCTACGAAAGAACAGAAACACAAAGCACAACTTTGTAAACTAATTCCTAACCTAACCGCCTAACGTTCAATTATTATAACAGGAAAACCTAAAAGTGATATAGCGACCTAAACCTAACTTGTTCAACTGTTTGAGAACAAAGAACGAAAACATAAGCGCAAAGTTCAACTTTGTAAACTAAATCACATGTGTGTCGCTCGCTCAATTATTATAACAGGAAAACTGAAAACTGATATATCGCACTGTACAGCACAGTAACAAGTTTCCAAAGAAAGAACAGAAAAGCAAAGCACTGCTTTGTAAACTAAATCACATGTGTGCTGCTCATTCAATTATTATAACAGGAAAACTGAAAAGTGATATATCGCACTGTACAGCACAGGAACAAGTTTCCAAGGAAAGAACAGAAAAGCAAAGCACTACTTTTTTAACTAAATCACATGTGTGTTGCTTGCTCAATTAGGAATACAGGAAAACTGAAAAGTGTTATCTCACACTGTACAGCACAGAAACAATTTTCCATCGAAGAACAGAAATGCAAAGCACAACTTTGTAAACTAATTCACATAAGTGTCGCCTGTTCAATTATTATAACAGGAACACTGAAAAGTGATATAACCTAACCTAACCAATCCTAACCTAACCCTAACCCTACTCCTAATCCTAACCCTAGCCTTACCCCCTCACCCTAACCATAACCCTAACCCTAATTAACCCTAACTCCTAACCTAACCCTAACCTTAACCCTAAAAGTAACCTATCTTGTTCCTAACAGGAACAAGTTTCCAACAAAGAACATAAGCGCAAAGCACTACTTTGTAAACTAAATCACATGTGTGTCGCTTGCTCAATTAGGAATACAGGAAAACTGAAAAGTGATATATCGAACTGTACGGCAAAGAAACAAGTTTTCATCAAAAGAACAGAACCCCCAAAGCACAACCTTTTAAACTAATTGACATATGTTTCGCCTGTTCAATTACTATAACAGGAAAACTGAAAAGTGATATAACCTAACCTAACCTAACCTGACCTGACCTGACCATGACCCTAACCTAACCTAACCCTAACCCTAAAGCCTAACCCTAACCTTAACCAACCCTAACCTACCCTAACCTAAACCTAACCCTAAGGTGTTCCTAACAGGAACAAGTGTCCAATGAAAGAACAGAAAAGCAAAGCACTACTTTGTAAAGTAAATCACATGTGTGTCCCTCGCTCAATTAGGAATACAGGAAAACTGAAAAGGGATATATCGCACTGTACAGCACAGAAACAAGTTTTCATCGAAAGAACAGAAAAGCATAAAGCACAACTTTGTAAACTAATTCATATACGTGTCGCCTGTTCAATTATTATAACAGGAAAACTGAAAAGTGATATAACCTAACCTAACCCTAACCTAACCCCTAACCTCCTAACCCTAACCCCTAATCCTGCCTAACCTAACCTAACACTAACCCTAACTTGTTCCTAACAGGAACAAGTTTCAAATGAAAGAACAGAAAAGCAAAGCACTACTTTCTAAACTAAATCACATGTGTGTTGTTCACTCAATTAGGAATACAGGAAAACTGAAAAGTGATATATCGCACTGTACAGCACAGGAACAAGTTTCCAATGAAAGAACATAAACACAAACCACTACTGTGTAAACTAAATTACATGTGTGTTGCTCACTCAATTAGGAATACAGGAAAACTGAAAAGTGTTATCTCGCACTGTACTGCACAGAAACAAGTTTTCATCGAAGGAACAGAAACGCAAAGCACAACTTTGTAAACTTATTCACATACGTGTAGCCTGTTCAATTATTATAACAGGAAAACTGAAAAGTGATATATCGCACTAATACGGCACAGAAACAAGTTTCCATTGAAAGAACAGAAACGCAAAGCACTACTTTGTAAACTGTATCACATGTGTTTCGCTTGCTCAATTAAGAATATAGGAAAACTGAAAAGTGATATATCGCACTAATCAGCAGAGGAACAAGTTTCCAACGAAAGAACAGAAACGCAAAGCTCTACTGTGTAAACTAAATTACATGTCTGTTGCTCACTCAATTAGGAATACAGGAAAACTGAAAAGTGTTATCTCCCACTGTACGGCACAGAAACAAGTTTCCATCGAAAGAAAAATCAGTTCCCATCATGTAGAAGTATAAATTATCACCAAAGCACAATTTTTATCTTTATTCTTTCAGAAAACACTCAAAGGTACCAGGTTCTTTTGTGTGGTCCACAGTTTAATGTTGTAGACCAAAAACAAAATAGTTACAAATTTAAAACTCTCTGAGTCATAGAGACCAGTGGGAAGTTTTACGTCTAGCCAAGTTTAGGTGTGTTCTTGTAACCCATGGTATATAAAAGGCTCATATGTATGTGCAGTTATATGTTTGTGCACAAGATGTGAACTATCACTGATGTTCAAGTTTGCAGGTAAAGATGTGTTTGTGTTTGTGTGTGTGTGAGTGTGTACTCGTGTGTGCATGCATGCACATATGATCCAAACTCAATCTTTCTGCTTTATCTACTGAGCCCACTCTCTGGCCCCAGAACTAGACCTTCAAATGATATTTAAAAAAAGGAAGCATGGAAGATAATAATAGTCTATAATATAAAATGTTTTTTCTTTTAATATTGTTATAGTCTGAAATCTGTAACTTTGTCCTATATAGTTCCTGCCCTAAAAAATGAGACCAAACACAAGATAAATATTAGGTTTAGTACAAAGAGAATCCTAGAAAGGATGTCATTTTCAATCATACCAGGAAGGCTATTATAATAAGTTATGGAGAGTAGATAGCAATGACATAACTGATTGCTACAGTTTAAGAACACTGGGGGGGGAGGGGCTGGTGTGATGGCTCAGCTGTTAAAAGCATTTCTGCTCTTCCAGAGGTTCTAAGTTCAATTCCCAGCAACCACATGGTGGCTCACAACCATCTATATACTGGAATCTCATGCCTTCTTCTGGCATGCCCATATACATGCAAATAGAGCACTCATATACAATAAATAAATAAAATCTTTACAATTTAAACTTCAGAGAGTCACTCAGTGTTGGTCACATTATATATTCATAATTTTACCCATAAACAATTTGGATTGTGTATTGAAAAGGTGCACACTTGAAAGATTTCATGTCACAAAAAGCCAAAGGTGTTTGGATTGGTGTGTAGACAGACCTTTGTAGGTGCTGGTCACAGCTTGGCTCTTTGTCACCTAGTAAGGTGGTAGTGTTTTGGGTTGTAGGCTCATGCTTTAGAAACCCAGCCTCTGACCTCTGTGCTATTGTGTTTGAGGTGGGGATAGTTAGATGAGGTCATGAGTATATAGTGCTTCTCTGATGCTGTAAGACAATAAAGCCTCTGAGCTGCCTTCTTCCCTCTGTTACCGTGTGTCATCCACCCTATGATGGACGTAGTAAGGAGGCTCTTACAGGCTCTTCTTTTGGGCTTCTCAGCCTTGAAAGCCACAAGCTTTTAAGCAATGTACTAAAGCATGTGGTATTTAGTTACACTAACAGAAAACAGACTAAGACACACACCAAGTGGTAGAATTGGGAGGTGCGTAATGTGCTTATGTGTTTCTTACTCTGAGAGGCGTGGCTTACAGACAAAGGTTTAGGGGTTTCTGCAGTATTGTGTGTATTCAACCCAGGGCCTACGTCACACATGGCTTTTAAGGGACCATGAGCAAGTGATGAAATGATTGGTGATTGTCAGAGCCAGCTCAAGTGTCAACATACTCAAGGACACCCAAGTTACTCATGACTTGTTAGAGTGCTCTGAAGAAGATAATGAACTTGTTGGAAAATTCTTACATGAGTCACACAGGCTTTCAAATGCTGCTTTTTGATTTAGAAGAACAGGGAGAAAAATCTCAACCCGTTTAGAAAGGTTTGTGTTTCTTCCATCTTTTTCAAATCAGAGTTGAGTGTTGCTCAGACAAGCCCCTCTCCTTTGTGAGTTGACCTGCCCAGGCTTGCAGATGTGGCACACAGATGTTTCGGGACAGGTGGGTCAGTATGACTGTTGTCCACAATGGAGAAGCAGCTGTACATTCTTTAGATACTGTCTCTGATGTCAGAGGTAACTCACTGAGGGTCATGGAGAAGAGGTCATATGCCCAGCTAAAAGCTTCCTTCCTGTATCTGTCACCCTGAGCATGGGCCTGTTGAATCATAGCTCCCAAACATATCAACCATGCCACATTCTCACAGCGTCTGATAAAGCTGATGTGTCTGTGCACAGAATTGGCACAGTTCCCAGATTCATCTCTAGCATTCCACCTTCATTATTTCACTAGTCCAGACAGAATCTACAGCTTCTAGAAGAGTGCCATCTTCTGTATTAATTATACCACACTGTTTAATCTCCAACAATATACATATAATAATTAAAGGCGGTAGTTATAATTCTCCAAGCACATGAGGCTTAATTAAGGTGCAGGAGCCTCAGCCTTCAAAAGTCTGAATTAAAACAAGACACCCAATTAACAGACCACTGATTATCTGCAAAAGATAAAAGCAAAAGATAGCAAAAGGATTCACTCACCATCATACCTCCTTCAAAATTAAAAATAGTTGCATCTCATAATTTCTATGTGAAATATAACTTGCAAGAAATGAGTAAAGAAAGTGAATATGTGGGCATACTCATCATTTTTCCACAGCACCAGTGCCTTTGGTTTTCTTAGATGGGCTAGCTTGACCTTCTCACTCAGCCTTCTCATGCTAGCAAGTTCTAAAAATATTTTCTTGTTGAAGAAAACATTTCAGCATTCCCTGCCAAAGTACCCTATTCCTGCCTTCCTTTGTAAGTAACTTCCCACAGTCCCCAAATGCCCAGTTTCCTTTCCTCCTTCACCATACATTCCCTCAGCACCTCATAAAGCAGTTGCCATTGAAGTATTGCTTCAATATCTGCTGATGATTTATGGTTGAAATTGCAGTTAAAAATGCGGCTGTTGGTATCAGACAGAACCGAATTCAAATCATAGTTAATTAGTTACCAGATTTTTTGACTTCCGTAAACAGTTTGGCTTCTCCCTATGAGAAAACATGCTGATTGCTACCTCAGGAATTATTCCAAAAACAGACCTCATCATTGGCACAAGGCCTGTCCAGCATGAACATGTCTGTTCTTAACTAGACCACAGTTATCATTCCAGGAGTCTTTGGGTCTGACTGCCAAGAGATGACAGTGGTTTTATCAGAAGGAAACAATATCTTTGAGTCCACTCTAGGTACAAGGATAGACCTCTTGGAGTGAGTCTAAGTGTTCCTGGTTAGATAAGTCCTCCGCCATTGTATAGCCTTGTGTCTGTTCATCAAGAAAAAAAGCTTTTTTTTTTTTTTTTTTTTTTTTTTTTTTTTTTTTTTTTTTTTTTTTTGTTTTGGTGGGGAAGAATAGACCATTACATGGACCTCATAAATAAAGACTAATGTATATATTTTTTTTCTTTTTACTTTTTCCCAAACAGGGTTTTTCTGTGTATCGTTGGCTGTCCTGGACTCTTTGTAGACCAGGCTGGGCTTGATCGCCTAGAGATCCACCTGCTTCTGTCTCCCTGAGTGCTGGGATTATAGGCGTGCACCAGCAACTAATGTGCTTTCTAAGATCATGGTGGTGAAAACCAGAAGTACCCAAAAGATCCATTCCATTTTACAACAGAGTCAAGACTTCTCAAGTGTAGGAACCCCACCAGCCCCACGTGAGAGTTGGCAGAAATGTAGTCTTGGCCTCACTCCATGCTCATGACTGAGAATATCTGGCAGTGGCCTATGTCTCACCAAAGCCCTATGCTGGCCTCCAACATTTGAAAATGTGCTTCTCAGATAGTCTTTAAACCCCGAGAATCCATGAATTACCATACTGCTCTGGGGCATCCTGACACACCCTGGATGATGTCTGTGGCTGTGTATTTCCATACTACTTGGCCTGACTTGGATGTTCAGGACATGATAACCTCAGACTGGAGATGTGGCTTTATGGCTGGCACCATGGCATCAATGGGATCAGTTTCATTAAATTACTCCT
>JAEOAE010002869.1:0-13765 GCA_036365155.1 Meriones psammophilus
CTTGTCCCCAGGATGCTAAGGTAATGGTTGGAGGTTGTTGCCTGGTCCCCAGGGAATGGTTGGTCAGGTAATGGTTGGTCAGGTAATAGTTGCAGGTTGTTGCCTGGTCCCCATGGAATGTCAGGTCAGAGTTGGAGGTTGTTGCCTGTTGCCAGGGAAGATCAGTTCACAGTTGGTCAGGGTTGAGGTTTTGCCTCATCCCCATGTCAGGAAGGTTGGTCCCCAGGTAATGGTTGGAGGTTGTTGCCTGGTCCCCAGGGAATGTCAGGTCAGGTGGAGGTTGGCCTGGTCCCCAGGTAATGATTGGAGGTTTTGCCTCATCCCCAGGGAATGTCAGGTCACAGTTGGAGGTTGTTGCCTGGTCCCCAGGGAATGTCAGGTCACTGTTGGTCAGGTTATGGTTGGAGGTTTGTTGCCTGGGACCCAGGGAATGTCTGGTCACAGTTGGAGGTTGTTGCCTGGTCCCCAGGGAAGTCAGTCAGGTCACGGTTGGTCAGGTAATGGTTGGAGGTTGTTGCCTGGTCCCCAGGGAATGTCAGGTCACAGTTGGAGGTTGTTGCCTGGTCCCCAGGGAAGGTCAGGTCACGGTTGGAGTTGTGCCTGGTCACCAGAATGTCAGGTCACTGTTGGAGGTTGTTGCCTGGTCCCCAGGGAAGGTCAGGTAATGTTGGAGGTTGTTGCCTGGTCCCCAGGAAGGTCAGGTCATGTTGGTCAGGTCCCCAATGGTTGGAGGTTGTTGCCTGGTCCCCAGGGATCAGGCCACGGTTGGTCAGGTAATGGTTGGGGGTTGCCTTGCCTGGTCCCCAGTTGGAAGTTGTTCAGGTCACAGTTGGAGGTTGTTGCCTTGTCACCAGGGAAGGTCAGGTCATGTTGTTGGTCAGGTGCCTGGTTGGAGGTTGTTGCCTGGTCCCCAGGGAAGGTCAGGTCACAGTTGGAGGTTGTTGCCTGGTCCCCAGGGAAGGTCAGGTCTGGTTGGTTGGAGGTTGTTGCCTGGTCACCAGGGAAGATCAGGTCACGTTGGAGGTTGTTGCCTGGTCCCCAGGGAAGATCAGGTCAATGTTTGGAGGTTGTTGCCTGGTCCCCAGGAACGTCAGGTCACAGTTGGAGGTTGTTGCCTGGTCCCCAGGGAAGGTCAGGTCACAGTTGCAGGTTATTGCCTGGTAACCAGGGAAGATCAGGTCACGATTGGTCAGGTAATGGTTGATGGTTGGAGGTTGTTGCCTGGTCCCCAGGAAAGGTCAGGTAATAGTTGCAGGTTTTGCCTGGGCCTCAGGGAAGGTCAGGTCAGAGTTGGAGGTTGTTGTCTTGTCCCCAGGGAAGGTCAGGTCATGGTTGGTCAGGTAATGGTTGGAGGTTGTTGCCTGGTCCACAGGGAATGTCAGGTCACAGTTGGAGGTTGTTGCCTGGTCCACAGGGAAGGTCAGGTCACGGTTGGAGGTTGTTGCCTGGTCCCCAGGGAAGGTCAGGACACGGTTGGAGGTTATTGCCAGGTCCCCAGGGAAGGTCAGGTCACGGTTGGTGGTTGTTGCCTGATCCCCAGAGAAGGTCAGGTCACTGTTGGAGGTTGTTGCCTGGTCCCCAGGGAAGATCAGGTCACAGTTGGTGGTTGTGGCCTGGTCCCCAGGGAATGTCAGGCAATAGTTGGAGGTTGTTCTCTGTTCCCCAGGGAAGGTCAGGTCACAGTTGGAGGTTGTTGCCTTTTCCCCAGGGAAGGTCAGGTCACGGTTCGAGGTTGTTGCCTGGTCTCCAGGGAAGGTCAGGTAACGGTTGGTCAGGTAATAGTTGGAGGTTGTTGCCTTGTCCCCAGGGATGCTAAGGTAATGGTTGGAGGTTGTTGCCTGGTCCCCAGGGATGGTCAGGTAATGGTTGGTCAGGTAATGGTTGCAGGTTGTTGCCTGGTCCCCATGGAATGTCAGGTCAGAGTTGGAGGTTGTTGCCTGGTTGCCAGGGAAGATCAGTTCACAGTTGGAGGTTATTGCCTGGTCCACAGGGAAGGTTAGGTAATGGTTGGAGGTTGTTGCCTGGTCCCCAGGGAAGGTCAGGTAATGGTTGGTCAGGTAATGATTGGAGGTTTTTGCCTCATCCCCAGGGAATGTCAGGTCACAGTTGGAGGTTGTTGCCTGGTCCCCAGGGAATGTCAGGTCACTGTTGGTCAGGTTATGGTTGGAGGTTTGTTGCCTGGGACCCAGGGAATGTCTGGTCACAGTTGGAGGTTGTTGCCTGGTCCCCAGGGAAGGTCAGGTCACGGTTGGTTAGGTAATGGTTGGAGGTTGTTGCCTGGTCCCCAGGGAATGTCAGGTCACAGTTGGAGGTTGTTGCCTGGTCCCCAGGGAAGGTCAGGACACGGTTGGAGGTTATTGCCTGGTCACCAGGGAATGTCAGGTCACTGTTGGAGGTTGTTGCCTGGTCCCCAGGGAAGGTCAGGTCACGGTTGGAGGTTGTTGCCTGGTCTCCAGGGAAGGTCAGGTCACTGTTGGTCAGGTAATGGTTGGAGGTTATTGCCTGGTCACCAGGGAAGATCAGGCCACGGTTGGTCAGGTAATGGTTGGAGGTTGTTGCCTGGTCCCCAGGGAATGTCAGGTCACAGTTGGAGGTTGTTGCCTGGTCACCAGGGAAGATCAGGTCATGATTTGTCAGGTAATGGTTGGAGGTTGTTGCCTGGTCCCCAGGGAATGTCAGGTCACAGTTGGAGGCTGTTGCCTGGTCCCCAGGGAAGATCAGGTCACAGTTGGAGGTTGTTGCCTGGTCACCAGGGAAGATCAGGTCATGGTTGGAGGATTTGTTGTTGGTCAGTTGGTAATGGTTGGAGGTTGTTGCCTGGTCCCCAGGAAGGTCAGGTAACAGTTGGAGGTTGTTGCCTGGTCCCCAGGAAGGTCAGGTCATGGTTGGTGGTTGTTGCCTGGTCCCCAGGAAGGTCAGGTCACAGTTGGAGGTTGTTGCCTGGTCCTGGTCCCCAGGGAAGTCAGGTCATGGTTAGTTGGTAAGGTTGTTGCCTGGTCCCCAGGGAATGTCAGGTCACAGTTGGAGGTTGTTGCCTGGTCCCCAGGGAAGGTCAGGTCATGGTTGGATGTTATTGCCTGGTCACCAGGGAAGATCAGGTCACAGTTGGTGGTTGTTGCCTGGTCCCCAGGGAATGTCAGGCAATAGTTGGAGGTTGTTGCCTTGTCCCCAGGGAAGGTCAGGTCATGGTTGGAGGTTGATTGCCTGGTCCCCAGGGAAGGTCAGGTCACAGTTGGAGGTTGTTGCCTGTCAGGTCAATAGTTGGAGGTTGTTGCCTTGTCCCCAGGGATGGTCAGGTAATGGTTGGAGGTTGTTGCCTTGTCCCCAGGAAGGTCAGGTAGTTGGTTGGTCAGGTAATGGTTGGAGGTTTTGCCTCATCCCCAGGGAATGTCAGGTCACAGTTGGAGGTTGTTGCCTGGTCCCCAGGGAAGGTCAGGTCAGTTGGAGGTTGTTGCCTGGTCCCCAGGGAAGGTCAGGTCATGGTTGGAGGTTGTTGCCTGGTCCCCAGGGAAGGTCAGGTCACATTTGGTGGTTGTTGCCTGGTCCCCAGGGAAGAGTCAGGTCACAGTTGGAGGTTGTTGCCTGGTCCCCAGGGAAGGTCAGGTCTGGTTGGTTAGGTAAGGTTGGTTGCCTTGTTGCCTGGTCCCCCTGGTCCCCAGGGAAGGTCAGGCCACAGTTGGAGGTTGTTGCCTGGGTCCCCAGGAAGGTCAGGTCACAGTTATGGTTGGAGGTTGTTGCCTGGTCCCCAGGGTCAAGGTCAGGTCACAGTTGGAGGTTGTTGCCTGGTCCCCAGGGAAGGTCAGGTCACAGTTGGAGGTTGTTGCCTGGTCCCCAGGGAAGGTCAGGTCACGTTGGAGGTTGTTGCCTGGTCCCCAGGGAAGATCAGGTCTGGTTGGTCAGGTAATGGTTGGAGGTTGTTGCCTGGTTGGTCAGGAAAGTTGTTCTGGTCCCCAGGGTAGGTCAGGTTGGAGGTTGTTGCCTGGTCCCCAGGAAGGTCAGGTCAGAGTTGGAGGTTGTTGCCTGGTCCCCAGGAAGGTCAGGTCATGGTTGGTCAGGTAATGGTTGGAGGTTGTTGCCTGGTCCCCAGGGAATGTCAGGTCACAGTTGGAGGTTGTTGCCTGGTCCCCAGGGAAGGTCAGTCATAGTTCAGGTTGTTGCCTGTTTTGGAGGTTGTTGGTTGTTGCCTGGTCCCCAGGGAAGGTCAGGTTGGTCAGGTAATGGTTGGAGGTTGTTGCCTGGTCCCCAGGAAGGTCAGGTCACAGTTGGAGGTTGTTGCCTGGTCCCAGGGAAGGTCAGGTCATTGTTGGAGGTTGTTGCCTGGTCCCAGGGAAGGTCAGGTCACAGTTGGAGGTTGTTGCCTGGTCCCCAGGGAAGGTCAGGTCACGGTTGGAGGTTGTTGCCTGGTCCCCAGGAAGGTCAGGTCACAGTTGGTGGTTGTTGCCTGGTCCCCAGGAAGGTCAGGTCACAGTTGGAGGTTGTTGCCTGGTCCCCAGGAAGGTCAGGTCATGGTTGGTCAGGTTGTTGCCTGGTCCCCAGGGAATGTCAGGTCACAGTTGGAGGTTGTTGCCTGGTCCCCAGGGGGAAGGTCAGGTCACAGTTGGAGGTTGTTGCCTTTTCCCCCAGGGAAGGTCAGGTCACAGTTGGAGGTTGTTGCCTGGTCCCCAGGAAGGTCAGGTCCAGGTTTTGGTTGGTCAGGTCAGGTAATGGTTGGAGGTTGTTGCCTGGTCCCCAGGGGATGTCAGGTCTGGTTGGAGGTTGTTGCCTGGTCCCCAGGGATCAGGTCAAGGTTGTTGCCTGGTCAGGAAGGTCAGTCAGGTGGTTGGAGGTTGTTGCCTGGTCCCCAGGAATGTCAGGTCAGAGTTGGAGGTTGTTGCCTGGTCCCCCAGGAGGTCAGGTCAGGTCACATGGTTGGAGGTTGTTGCCTGGTCCCCAGGGAAGGTCAGGTCATGGTTGGAGGTTGTTGCCTGGTCCCCAGGGAAGGTCAGGTAGTTGGTTGGTCAGGTAATGGTTGGAGGTTGTTGCCTGATCCCCAGGGAAGGTCAGGTCACAGTTGGAGGGTTGCCTTGCCTGGTCCCCAGGGAAGATGTCAGGTCAGGTTGTTGCCCTGGTTGGTCAGGTAATGGTTGGAGGTTGTTGCCTGGTCCCAGGGAATGTCAGGTCACAGTTGGAGGTTGTTGCCTGGTCCCAGGGAAGGTCAGGTCATGGTTGGAGGTTGTTGGTTAGGTCAATGGTTGGAGGTTGTTGCCTGGTCCCCAGGGAAGGTCAGGTCATGGTTGGAGGTTGTTGCCTGGTCCCCAGGGAAGGTCAGGTCACGGTTGGAGGTTGTTGCCTGGTCCCCAGGGTAATGTTGTTGCCTGGTCACAGGTTGGAGGTTTGTTGCCTGGTCCCCAGGGAAGGTCAGGTCACAGTTGGAGGTTGTTGCCTGGTCCCCAGGGAAGGTCAGGTCACAGTTGGAGGTTGTTGCCTGGTTGTCAGGTCAGGTAGGTGGTTGGAGGTTGTTGCCTGGTCCCCAGGGAAGGTCAGGTCACAGTTGGAGGTTGTTGCCTGGTCCCCAGGGAAGGTCAGGTAATGGTTGGTCAGGTAATGGTTGGAGGTTGTTGCCTGGTCCCCAGGGAATGTCAGGTCACAGTTGGAGGTTGTTGCCTGGTCCCCAGGGAAGGTCAGGTCACAGGGTTGGAGGTTGTTGGTTGGTCCCCAGGAAGGTCAGGTCACAGTTGGAGGTTGTTGCCTGGTCCCCAGGGAAGGTCAGGAGGTTCACAGTTGGTGGTTGTTGTTGCCTGGTCCCCAGGGAAGGTCAGGTCACAGTTGGAGGTTGTTGCCTGGTCCCCAGGGAAGGTCAGGTAATGAAGGTAAAGGTTGGAGTTTGTTGCCTGGTCCCCAGGGAAGGTCAGGTCATGGTTGGAGGTTGTTGCCTGGTCCCCAGGAAGATCAGGTCACGGTTGGAGGTTGTTGCCTGGTCCCCAGGAAGGTCAGGTCACAGTTGGTTGTTTGAGGTTGTTGCCTGGTCCCCAGGGAACGTCAGGTCACAGTTGGAGGTTGTTGCCTGGTCCCCAGGAAGGTCAGGTCACGTTGCAGGTTGTTGCCTGGTTACCAGGGAAGATCAGGTCACGATCCCAGGTGGTCAGGTAATGGTTGGAGGTTGTTGCCTGGTCCCCAGGAAAGGTCAGGTAATAGTTGCAGGTTTTGCCTGGGCCTCAGGGAAGGTCAGGTCAGAGTTGGAGGTTGTTGTCTTGTCCCAGGGAAGGTCAGGTCATGGTTGGTCAGGTAATGGTTGGAGGTTGTTGCCTGGTCCACAGGGAATGTCACGTCACAGTTGGAGGTTGTTGCCTGGTCCACAGGGAAGGTCAGGTCATGGTTGGAGGTTGTTGCCTGGTCCCCAGGGAAGGTCAGGACACGGTTGGAGGTTATTGCCAGGTCCCCAGGGAAGGTCAGGTCACGGTTGGTGGTTGTTGCCTGATCCCCAGAGAAGGTCAGGTCACTGTTGGAGGTTGTTGCCTGGTCCCCAGGGAAGATCAGGTCACAGTTGGTGGTTGTTGCCTGGTCCCCAGGGAATGTCAGGCAATAGTTGGAGGTTGTTCTCTGTTCCCCAGGGAAGGTCAGGTCACAGTTGGAGGTTGTTGCCTTTTCCCCAGGGAAGGTCAGGTCACGGTTCGAGGTTGTTGCCTGGTCCCAGGGGAAGGTCAGGTTGGTGGTTGTTGTTGGTCAGGTAATAGTTGGAGGTTGTTGCCTTGTCCCCAGGGAAGGTCAGGTCACGGTTCGAGGTTGTTGCCTGGTCCCCAGGGATGGTCAGGTAATGGTTGGTTAGGTAATGGTTGCAGGTTGTTGCCTGGTCCCCATGGAATGTCAGGTCAGAGTTGGAGGTTGTTGCCTGGTTGCCAGGGAAGATCAGTTCACAGTTGGAGGTTATTGCCTGGTCCACAGGGAAGGTTAGGTAATGGTTGGAGGTTGTTGCCTGGTCCCCAGGGAAGGTCAGGTAATTGTTGGTCAGGTAATGATTGGAGGTTTTGCCTCATCCCCAGGAATGTCAGGTCACAGTTGGAGGTTGTTGCCTGGTCCCCAGGGAATGTCAGGTCACTGTTGGTCAGGTTATGGTTGGAGGTTTGTTGCCTGGGACCCAGGGAATGTCTGGTCACAGTTGGAGGTTGTTGCCTGGTCCCCAGGAAGGTCAGGTCACGGTTGGTTAGATAATGGTTGGAGGTTGTTGCCTGGTCCCCAGGGAATGTCAGGTCACAGTTGGAGGTTGTTGCCTGGTCCCCAGGGAAGGTCAGGACACAGTTGGAGGTTATTGCCTGGTCCCCAGGGAATGTCAGGTCACTGTTGGAGGTTGTTGCCTGGTCCCCAGGGAAGGTCAGGTCACGGTTGGAGGTTGTTGCCTGGTCTCCAGGGAAGTTGTGCCAGGTCACTGTTGGTCAGGTAATGGTTGGAGGTTGTTGCCTGGTCACCAGGAAGATCTGGCCCAGGGGTTGGTCAGGTAATGGTTGGAGGTTGTTGCCTGGTCCCCAGGGAATGTCAGGTCACAGTTGGAGGTTGTTGCCTGGTCACCAGGGAAGATCAGGTCACGATTTGTCAGGTAATGGTTGGAGGTTGTTGCCTGGTCCCCAGGGAATGTCAGGTCACAGTTGGAGGTTGTTGCCTGGTCCCCAGGGAAGATCAGGTCACAGTTGGAGGTTGTTGCCTGGTCACCAGGGAAGATCAGGTCCTGGTTGGTCAGGTAATGGTTGGAGGTTGTTGCCTGGTCCCCAGGGAAGGTCAGGTAATAGTTGGAGGTTGTTGCCTGGTCCCCAGGGAAGGTCAGGTCATGGTTGGTGGTTGTTTGCCTGGTCCCCAGGAAGGTCAGGTCACAGTTGGAGGTTGTTGCCTGGTCCCCAGGGAAGATCAGGTCACGGTTGGAGGGTTGTCTTTGGTCAGGTAATGTTTGGAGGTTGTTGCCTGGTCCCTGGGGAATGTCAGGTCAGGTCACAGTTGGAGGTTGTTGCCTGGTCCCCAGGGAAGGTCAGGTCATGGTTGGTCAGGTTGTTGCCTGGTCCCCAGGGAAATCAGGTCAGGTCACAGTTGGTGGTTGTTGCCTGGTCCCCAGGGATGGTCAGGTAATAGTTGGAGGTTGTTGCCTGGTCCCCAGGGAAGGTCAGGTCACAGTTGGAGGTTGTTGCCTGGTCCCCAGGGAAGGTCAGGTCTGGTCCCCAGTTGGTCAGGTAATAGTTGGAGGTTGTTGCCTGGTCCCCAGGGAAGGTCAGGTCACAGTTGGAGGTTGTTGCCTGGTCCCCAGGAAGGTCATGGTTGGTCAGGTAATGTTGTTGTTGTTGGTCAGGTAATGGTTGGAGGTTGTTGCCTGTTCCCCAGGGAATGTCAGGTCACAGTTGGAGGTTGTTGCCTGGTCCCCAGGGAAGGTCAGGTCATGGTTGGAGGTTGTTGCCTGCCTGGTCCCCAGGGAAGGTCAGGTCACAGTTGGAGGTTGTTGCCTGGTCCCCAGGGAAGGTCAGGTCACATTTGGTGGTTGTTGCCAAGACCCCAGGGAGAGTCAGGTCACGGTTGGAGGTTGTTGCCTGGTCTCCAGGGAAGGTCAGGTCACGGTTGGTTAGGTAAAGGTTGGAGTTTGTTGCCTGGTCCCCAGGGAAGGTCCGGCCACGTTTGGAGGTTATTGCCTGGTCACCAGGGAAGATCAGGTCACGATTGGAGGTTATTGCCTGGTCACCAGGGAATATCAGGTCACAGTTGGAGATTGTTGCCTGGTCCCCAGGGAACGTCAGGTCACAGTTGGAGGTTGTTGCCTGGTCCCCAGGGAAGGTCAGGTCACGTTTGCAGGTTATTGCCTGGTTACCAGGGAAGATCAGGTCACGGTTGGTCAGGTAATGGTTGGAGGTTGTTGCCTGGTCCCCAGGAAAGGTCAGGTAATAGTTGCAGGTTTTTGCCTGGGCCTCAGGGAAGGTCAGGTCAGAGTTGCAGGTTGTTGTCTTGTCCCCAGGGAAGGTCAGGTCATGGTTGGTCAGGTAATGGTTGGAGGTTGTTGCCTGGTCCACAGGGAATGTCAGGTCACAGTTGGAGGTTGTTGCCTGGTCCCCAGGGAAGGTCAGGTCACGGTTGGAGGTTGTTGCCTGGTCCCCAGGGAAGGTCAGGTCACGGTTGGAGGTTTTTGCCTGGTCCCCAGGAAGGTCAGGTCACGGTTGGTGGTTGTTGCCTGATCCCCAGAGAAGGTCAGGTCACTGTTGGAGGTTGTTGCCTGGTCCCCAGGGAAGATCAGGTCACAGTTGGTGGTTGTTGCCTGGTCCCCAGGGAATGTCAGGCAATAGTTGGAGGTTGTTCTCTGTTCCCCAGGGAAGGTCAGGTCACAGTTGGAGGTTGTTGCCTTTTCCCTGGAAGGTCAGGTCACAGTTGGAGGTTGTTGCCTGGTCAGGAAGGTCAACGGTTGGTCAGTTGTAGGTTGTTGCCTTGTCCCCAGGGATGGTAAGGTAATGGTTGGAGGTTGTTGCCTGGTCCCCAGGGAAGGTCAGGTAATGGTTGGTCAGGTAATGATTGGAGGTTTTTGCCTCATCCCCAGGGAATGTCAGGTCACAGTTGGAGGTTGTTGCCTGGTCCCCACGGAATGTCAGGTAATAGTTGGAGGTTGTTCTCTGTCCCCAGGGAAGGTCAGGTCACAGTTGGAGGTTGTTGCCTGGTCCCCAGGGAATGTCAGGTCACATGGTTGGTCAGGTAATGGTTGGAGGTTTGTTGCCTGGTCCCCAGGGAATGTCAGGTCACAGTTGGAGGTTGTTGCCTGGTCCCCAGGAAGGTCAGGTCACTGTTGGTCAGGTAATGGTTGGAGGTTGTTGCCTGGTCCCCAGGGAATGTCAGGTCACAGTTGGAGGTTGTTGCCTGGTCCCCAGGAAGGTCAGGTCAGGTTCACGGTTGGAGGTTGGAGGTTGCCTGGTCCCCAGGGGAAGGTCAGGTCACGGTTGGAGGTTGTTGCCTGGTCCCCAGGAAGGTCAGGTCACTGTTGGTCACAGTTGGTGGTTGTTGCCTGGTCCCCAGGGATGTCAGTCAGTTGGAGGTTGTTGGTTGGAGGTTGTTGCCTGGTCCCCAGGGAAGGTCAGGTCACGGTTGGTTAGGTAAATGTTGGTTGGTTTGTTGCCTGGTCCCCAGGGAAGGTCGCCACGGTTGGAGGTTGTTGCCTGGTCCCCAGGGAAGATCAGGTCACAGTTGGAGGGTTGTTGCCTGGTGAAGATCAGGGAATGGTCAGGTAATGTTGGAGGTTGTTGCCTGGTCCCCAGGGAACGTCAGGTCACAGTTGGAGGTTGTTGCCTGGTCCCCAGGGAAGGTCAGGTCATGTTTGCAGGTTATTGCCTGGTTACCAGGGAAGATCAGGTCACGATTGGTCAGGTAATGGTTGGAGGTTGTTGCCTGGTCCCCAGGAAAGGTCAGGTAATAGTTGCAGGTTTTTGCCTGGGCCTCAGGGAAGGTCAGGTCAGAGTTGGAGGTTGTTGTCTTGTCCCCAGGGAAGGTCAGGTCATGGTTGGTCAGGTAATGGTTGGAGGTTGTTGCCTGGTCCCCAGGGAATGTCAGGTCACAGTTGGAGGTTGTTGCCTGGTCCCCAGGGAAGGTCAGGTCACGGTTGGAGGTTGTTGCCTGGTCCCCAGGGAAGGTCAGGACACGGTTGGAGGTTATTGCCAGGTCCCCAGGGAAGGTCAGGTCATGGTTGGTGGTTGTTGCCTGATCCCCAGAGAAGGTCAGGTCACTGTTGGAGGTTGTTGCCTGGTCCCCAGGGAAGATCAGGTCACAGTTGGTGGTTGTTGCCTGGTCCCCAGGGAATGTCAGGCAATAGTTGGAGGTTGTTCTCTGTTCCCCAGGGAAGGTCAGGTCACAGTTGGAGGTTGTTGCCTTTTCCCCAGGGAAGGTCAGGTCACGGTTCGAGGTTGTTGCCTGGTCTCCAGGGAAGGTCAGGTAACGGTTGGTCAGGTAATAGTTGGAGGTTGTTGCCTTGTCCCCAGGGATGCTAAGGTAATGGTTGGAGGTTGTTGCCTGGTCCCCAGGGATGGTCAGGTAATGGTTGGTCAGGTAATGGTTGCAGGTTGTTGCCTGGTCCCCATGGAATGTCAGGTCAGAGTTGGAGGTTGTTGCCTGGTTGCCAGGGAAGATCAGTTCACAGTTGGAGGTTATTGCCTGGTCCCCAGGGAAGGTTAGGTAATGGTTGGAGGTTGTTGCCTGGTCCCCAGGGAAGGTCAGGTAATGGTTGGTCAGGTAATGATTGGAGGTTTTTGCCTCATCCCCAGGGAATGTCAGGTCACAGTTGGAGGTTGTTGCCTGGTCCCCAGGGAATGTCAGGTAATAGTTGGTCAGGTTATGTTGTTCTCTGTTCCCAGGGAATGTCAGGTCACAGTTGGAGGTTGTTGCCTTGTCCCCCAGGAAGGTCAGTTAGTCACAGTTGGTCAGGTAATGGTTGGAGGTTTGTTGCCTGGTCCCCAGGGAATGTCAGGTCACAGTTGGAGGTTGTTGCCTGGTCCCCAGGGAAGGTTGGGTTATTGCCTGGTCCCCAGTTGATGTCAGGTCATGGTTGGAGGTTGTTGCCTGGTCCCCAGGGAATGTCAGGTCACAGTTGGAGGTTGTTGCCTGGTCCCCAGGGAAGGTCTGTTGGTCAGGTAATGGTTGGAGGTTGTTGCCTGGTCCCCAGGGAAGGACTGTTGGTCAGGTAATGGTTGGAGGTTGTTGCCTGGTCCCCAGGGAATGTCAGGTCACAGTTGGAGGTTGTTGTAATGGTCACCAGGTTGTTGCCTGGTCCCCAGGATTGGTCAGGTCACAGTTGGAGGTTGTTGCCTGGTCCCCAGGGAAGGTCAGGTCACAGTTGGAGGTTGTTGCCTGGTCCCCAGGGAAGATCACGGTTGGTCAGGGTTGGAGGTTGTTGCCTGGTCCCCAGGAATGTCAGGTCAGGTTGTTTGGTGTAATGGTTGGGTTGTTGCCTGGACCCCAGGTAATGGTTGGAGGTTGTTGCCTGGTCCCCAGGAAGGTCAGGGTTGAGGTTGTTTGGTCAGGTAATGGTTGGAGGTTGTTGCCTGGTCCCCAGGAATGTCAGGTCACAGTTGGAGGTTGTTGCCTGGTCCCCAGGGAAGATCAGGTCACAGTTGGAGGTTGTTGCCTGGTCCCCAGGGAAGGTCAGGTCATGGTTGGAGGTTGTTGCCTGGTCCCCAGGAAGGTCAGGTCCAGTTGGAGGTTGGTCAGGTAAGGTGGTTGGAGGTTGTTGCCTGGTCCCCAGGGAATGTCAGGTCATGGTTGGAGGTTGTTGCCTGGTCCCCAGGGAAGGTCAGGTCACAGTTTGGAGGTTGTTTGGTCAGGTAAATGGTTGGAGGTTGTTGCCTGGTCCCCAGGGAATGTCAGGTCACAGTTGGAGGTTGTTGCCTGGTCCCCAGGGAAGGTCAGGTCACGGTTGGAGGTTGTTGCCTGGTCCCCAGGGAAGGTCAGGTCACGGTTGGAGGTTGTTGCCTGGTCCCCAGGGAAGGTCAGGTCACGGTTGGAGGTTGTTGCCTGGTCCCCAGGGAAGGTAATGGTTGGTCAGGTTGTGTTTGAGGTTGTTGCCTGGTTACCTGGGAAGATCAGGTCACGATTGGTCAGGTAATGGTTGGAGGTTGTTGCCTGGTCCCCAGGAAAAGTCAGGTAACAGTTGGAGGTTGTTGCCTGGTCCCCAGGGAAGGTCAGGTCACAGTTGGAGGTTGTTGCCTGGTCCAGGAGAAGATCAGGTCAGGGGTTGGTCAGGTAATGGTTGGAGGTTGTTGCCTGGTCCCCAGGGAAGGTCAGGTAATGGTTGGTGGTTGTTGCCTGGTCCCCAGGGAAGGTCAGGTCACAGTTGGAGGTTGTTGCCTGGTCACCAGGGAAGATCAGGTCAGGGTTGGTCAGGTAATGGTTGGAGGTTGTTGCCTGGTCCCCAGGGAGGTCAGGTCACAGTTGGAGGTTGTTGCCTGGTCCCCAGGGAAGGTCAGGTCATGGTTGGATGTTGTTGGTCCCCAGGGAAGATCAGGTCACAGTTGGTGGTTGTTGCCTGGTCCCCAGGGAAGGTCAGGCAACAGTTGGAGGTTGTTGCCTTGTCCCCAGGAAGGTCAGGTCACAGTTGGAGGTTGTTGCCTGGTCTCCCCAGGGAAGGTCAGGTCTGGTTGGTCAGGTAATGGTTGGAGGTTGTTGCCTGGTCCCCAGGAATGGTCAAGGTAATGGTTGGAGGTTGTTGCCTGGTCCCCAGGGAAGGTCAGGTCATGGTTGGTCAGGTAATGGTTTGCAGGTTGTTGCCTGGTCCCCAGGGAATGTCAGGTCACAGTTGGAGGTTGTTGCCTGGTCCCCAGGTTGCCTGGTTGGTCAGGAAATCAGGTTGGAGGTTGTTGCCTGGTCCCCAGGGAAGGTCTGGTAATGGTTGGAGGTTGTTGCCTTGTCCCCAGGAATGTCAGGTGCCTGGTTGGTCAGGTCATGGTTGGAGGTTTGTTGCCTGGTCCCCAGGGAATGTCAGGTCACAGTTGGAGGTTGTTGCCTTGTCCCCAGGGAATGTCAGGTCACGGTTGGTCAGGTCATGGTTGGAGGTTGTTGCCTGGTCCCCAGGGAATGTCAGGTCACAGTTGGAGGTTGTTGCCTGGTCCCCAGGAAGGAAGGTCAGGTAATGGTTGGAGGTTGTTGCCTGGTCCCCAGGGAATGTCAGGTCACAGTTGGAGGTTGTTGCCTGGTCCCAGGGAAGGTCAGGTCACAGTTGGTCAGGTCATGGTTGGAGGTTGTTGCCTGGTCCCCAGGGGTCACGTTGGAGGTTGTTGCCTGGTCCCCAGGA